>ML777066.1:47544-81374 GCA_009831015.1 Picea engelmannii | reverse complement strand
ATTTAATTTTTTTTTAATAATTTTAAAAAAAAACTAAATAGAAAATTAAAAAAAAAAACTTGTATTAATAAAAAAAATGTTTATTTAAAAAAACTACATATAAATATAAAAAATTTAAAATAATTTATAAAAAGAAAAATTATATTAAAAAAAATTAAAATAGTAGAACAAATTTATTAATAAATATTAAATAGAAAAAAATCAAATATTAAAACCATATATATAATAACAATAATAATTTATTTTTAAGGTTATGGTCAAGCCAGACACCAAATTGGTGTATGAGATCCTCTTGTTTCTGTGACAAGGGATCCCCTTCGCGCAGCGATTTGACTGCTAAAGTCTACAGAGGTATACATACCCTACCCCCCTCTGGATTTGAACCTCTGAACTCTAAGGAGGAAACAAATGTTCTTAACCATTAGGCCCACTCAGGTTGTATTTTAAAATTGAAGGACATGGGCGTAGGATTTGATGCACTTATGTGTGCATGGGTCATGATATCATTTAATACAATATCTCTGGGTGCAACCACATGTTTGACCACTACCTCAAGGTGCCCCCATGGCTTCGGGTTAGGCCCTCATGGGAATTGAACCTTGCCCAACGGTGAAAAACTCCTCACTTTCCAGCATTGGATCCAACCCCTTTTGAGGTCACAACCAAGCCAAAACACCAAATTGGTGTACGAGACCTCCTTGTTTATGGGAAGAGGGATCCCCTCTGTGCAACGATTTGACTGTAAAGTCTATGGAGGTGTACATACCCTAATTTCCTTTGGCTTTAACATGTGACCTCTTAAGAGGAAATGTGTTCTTAACCATTAGACCCATTCAAATTGAGTGTGTGTGTAACAAAAAGTTTTAAAAAAACTCATTTAAAAACTTATTAAAAAAAAAAAAAAAAAAAAAACCAATTATCTTATGTCTTTGTTCCACCACTCCCCCTCCACCTCCCTTGCCTCACCTACTTGTAGCATCGGTGTTGTCACCCTCCCCTTTCACCTCCTGTACGCACCCCTTACCTAGGCAGAGGGGAGACGGGTGGGGTCGAGGTTGTGCACCAACTCCCTAAAGGTCGCATGCAGGCCGAGGGGAGAGGGGAAAGGCCAGGGGTGTTCGCAGGAGGTAAAGGGGAGGGTGGAAAAATTGATGTTGTGGGAAGACAGGCTGAGGGAGGAGGAGTGAGGAAGCCGAGGGTTCATTGTAAGGAAACGAGGAGGGGGAGGTCAATTCTGAGAATCCTCAACAATTCTCGGAATCACCCTCCCCCTTCCCATATGAATATGTGTAGTTTGAATATTTTTTAATTAATGATTTTAAAATATGTTTTTTAATAAAAAAAATTATATATCATGAACTTATTTTTAATCATATTAAAAAAAAAAGGAATATTTAGGTTTAGGTTTTAATTAAAAAGTTTATTTATTTAGTTTTTTAACTTTAGTTTACCTATATATATTAATTTATAATTTTATTTTTTTTTAATTTCATTTTCATTAAGAAAATCCCTTTTTAAAAAACAATTTTTTTAATTTTTTTTTAAATATTTAAAAAATAATTTTTTTAATTTTTTTTTTTCAAATATTTAAAATACATTTTTTTTAATTTTTTTTTTTAAATCTATTTTTTTAAATATTCTTCTAGAAAAATATTTCCCATTAAAAAAATCCAATTCCAATTGTTTTTTAAATCCAATTTTTTTTTTTTTTAATTTCCATATTTTTTCAAATCACTTTTTAAAAAACCATTAAAAAATAATAATAATTCTCCTTTTTAACCAAAAATATTTTCAATTAAAAAAAGAAAATTCTCATTTTAAAAGAAAAAATTTATTCTTTATAAAAAAATATATATATATTTTTTATTTTTAATTTGAAATGTTCATATTTGTTTTTTTAAAAGAATCACTTTTTTTATTAGTTTTTCAAATTTAGACCCAAATCAAAGTAAGAGGTGTTACATATAACACAACATTTTGATTCGATTGTCAATTTTGAGGTTTGGGTTCATAGTGGCATCAATTGTTCGACTAGTGTATCAAATAAGTTGTAATTTTAATCTTGAAATGAAAAAGGAGTGTTAATAGCAACACCACTTTTTTATTCAAAGATTGATTTTAAGTTTTTTGTTCACAATGGTAAATGTTGTCAAGGTCACAATTTCAAGCGAGATGTAACTTTAAACCCCCCAAAAAAGGGGGTGCTACTAAGAACACCGTTTTCATTTTGGGGGTCAATTTTAAGGTTTTTACTTGCAACATTACATATCATAGTTGTGAAATTTTGTAGTTTTAACCTCGAAAAAAAATGGGTACTATTGATAGCACCACTTTTTGAAATGAGGGTAAAAACAACCATTAAATGTAACCTCTAAAAAAACAAGAACTCTAGAGAGTTCTCATTAAGTTGGTAACTATGTTGTAAATCAAATAATGTATATATCATACAATGGCATATGTATAAAGTAATGTATAGCATGGAGTGATCAATAGATGCAACAATACAAATCATAAAATAATATCCATAGGAATAGTCTTTGTACTAGGAGTGCCAATATTAGTGCTAGTTAGTTCAACCACTAGTACCAGCAGTACTACTGCTAGTGAAAGAAGTATTAGTATCAATGCCAATCACCTCCTAGACACTACTCTTAACAACACTACTTATCAAGTCATTGCCACTACTCTTAAGACCACCAACAATCTACACACTATCACCAAATGGAGCAAGTTTATCCTCCTATCAATCGTATCGTCACCTATGTTGGCTAGCCTAGGCATGTTGCATAATTTCAAGCACCCATTGAATTTGGAATAATGGTCATGGAATATCATGTGGCATATCCATGAGAATCACCTTGTGTCATCATCAAAAATGCATTCCTCAATTACACTGGATCAACACTAAACCCATTTATCAAATCACATAAGTTATAGCTACCCTACATTGATATCTATCAATAAGGATCATAGGGTGTTGCCTGGGTCCGTGTTGGGTGGAAAGATCCATTGGCTACCATCAAAGCTCGTTTGGGACTAGAAATGACACAACCCCTATGAGTCCAACATCTGCAAAGTAATTAACCGCACTAAGTAGTTGATTTACACATAATATTATTAAAAATATGCACATTAAATTTAGTAGAATTTCAATTTATATAACTGAAAAAAACATGATTACATTTACCTCTCTCATCAACTATATCATCGGTAAGAAATGGAATTTTTTCGACCTTGCGTTAATCCATGTCCACATATGGATATGGTACAAGGTTAAGATTGGCTTCTATAGACCAAATATCATTAAAATCATTGTATTATCAACTCCTTAACATGGTACAACTAAATGCCTAATTTTGGACATCATCAAACCCAAAATGTGTATATATGCATTGGTCAATGGATAGCAAGGGAGGTGGGTGAATGTAGATTGAGTGATAGGAAATCTCAAAAAAATAGACAACACTCATCTGATGTGTATGAGAATCTCACCCTCCTGAAATTCAAGAAAATAAGCCAAGTCTAATGCACAACAAAAACACCTCAAAATATCCAACTCCACCTATAAAGGATCTAATGCTCAATGAGATAGTCAAGGTAATGAAGTAAAAAATGTTGAAAACCCCTTACTCCAACACCTAGGTACTTTTATATCTAGTAATTCCTTATCACAAATCAAGTTAGCAGCTCACAAAACAAAAATACACTACTGAAATATTCAACTGAAATAAATCTAGCGGAAGCAATATTGGAAACCAAAAATCGCATGTATAATACACAAAGATATTATGCCCATAAACTAAGATTATCATTCAAATAACTTCAAATATTACAAGGGCTCCTTTACTGGGAAAATAGCCAAAATAGAAAAAAGACAAAGTACATTAAAAACTTGACTGGCTTGATCTGCTGCAAAGCCTGTTGTACGATCCTATACAACAACAACACGATTGTTACATTGATATCTGCATTTTCATACATTATCTATGCAACTGTAAAGTTGAAACCCACATTGACTATGAAACTATTCCAAAATACTTTCACTGTTCTACAACGGTTAATCCTTCTGGTGTACAATTGTTCTCTCTCTCTCCCTTTGGCCTAGATCTCTAGATGGAAGTCCTTCTCCACCTATCCAAGATCTCCTTGAATCATAATCCTTCGTGATACAACCCTCTCTGTCTCAAATCAATCTCTTTCGATCACTCTGACAAAGTGTCTTCCTCCTTCACTCTAGGCTTGCTTTTATAAGATTGAGTTATGACTTAACTCTAATCTCCAAAGTGATTGACAGTTGAGATTACTTCTCACCTCACTTGATATCAATGACTATTATTCAATTCACTAATGCTAATTAAAGCATTTCCTTAAATAAAACTCAACTTTCTAATTAAAATCACTTTGCTATAATAATTCCTTTAATTAAAGTATAGTCAAGGATAGAAGGATTTGGATGATTTCCACACATATAGACACATAGATCTATGTGAAAATACCTTCCCAATGATATCATGCATCAACACTCCCTCTTAGCGAGGAAGGTATTCTACACCACTCCAATTTTGTCTTCGAAGAACAAAATATTCCCTTTCACCAAGGGTTTGGTCAGAGTATCTGTAACCTGGTCATCTATGGAAATATAGTGAAGCTTCATTGCTCCCTTTTGGATTCTATCTCGGATGAAGTGGTATCCGATCTCACTATGCTTGGACATGTCATGGAATACTAGATTTTCCAAGAGTTTGATACAACTTTGATTATCACAGTATATCATTGTAGGCTCCAACTCCTGATCAAATAAACTTGTAAGAAATTTGTAAATCCAAATGGCTTCACAACTATCCATACTCGCTGCCATATATTATGCCTCTACTAAACTGAGTGCTATAAAATTTGGATTCATGTTCAACCAAATAATAACTATTGATCCCAAGTTGAAGCAGCACCTCGAGGTGCTCTTTCTATCTACCACACACCCTGCCCAATCTAAGTCTATATATCCATGCAACTCCACTTCAGCTCCTCCAAGATATCTCAATCCATACTCCACTATACCTCTCAAGTACCTAAGCACATGTTTTTCTGCTATCCAATGCACCTGACTCAGCTCCACTATGAACTGACTCAAGGTTCCATAGCAAAACAAATATCTATCCTAGTGTTCCCAAATACATCAAGGACCCTATTAGCTACTTGTATATCATGGCATCCACCAACTTTGAATCTGAAGTGATCACCTTCTTCAAATTGGTAACCATAGGTGTAGCCATCGATCTACAATCATCCATCCTGAATCTTCTCAAGATCTCTACTGCATATTTCCCTTGACTAAGGAAGATCTCACTGGATTCCTTCCATACCTCTAATCCCAAGAAATAATGCATCAATCCAATGTCCTTCATCTTGGTAAATCCCATACTCTACAAGTATTTGTCAATCCTGTAATATCACACCTAGGGTGCTTGTTTAAGTTTGTACAAGGATTTCTTAAGCCTACACACATGAAACTCCCCCCC
Source organism: Picea engelmannii (assembly GCA_009831015.1). Classification (NCBI taxonomy): domain Eukaryota; kingdom Viridiplantae; phylum Streptophyta; class Pinopsida; order Pinales; family Pinaceae; genus Picea; species Picea engelmannii. Next base: position 75,858 of record ML777066.1, on the reverse strand, counting down.
ATGTACCTCAAATACCTGAGGTTTCTCTATGTATACTTCTTCCTCAATGATCCTATTAAGGAAAGTTGTTTTCACATCCATATAATATATCCTCCACCTCATAATTGAAGCAATAGAAATAATAGCTCAAATAGAAGCATACCTGGCGACCAAAGCAAATGTCTCCTCATATTCCACTCCCTCTTTTTGGAAGAACCCTCTTTCCACAAACCTCGCTTTGAACTCCTTGATGCTACATCCTTCCTCATAATAGAGTTATATTCATCTACCATGGCATCCTGCCATACCTGCTAATATGTTGCTTCCTCAAAACTAGAAGACTCGGCATCAATGATGCTACTCATAAGCGCCATATAGCTCAAAAACTTCCTCGAAGGCATGTGCTCTCTGACCGCACTCCTAGGAGCCTCACCAACATCCTTCAATGTCTGTAATAGCCACTTGGGTCTCCTAATAGGACTAGGAGGGGCTAAATCCTCCTCACCACCTAAAGTCTGATTTGTTGACTATTGCTCATCCTTCGTAGCCTACTTTCGGTTGTCCTATGTCACTGCTAAGGACTCTTGAGATCTCCTAGATTCCAATTTCTCCTCAAACTTAACATCTCTACTCACAATAGTCTTTTGTTGCACTAGAATAAAGATCTTGTAAGACTTTGAGGTCTCATTGTACCCCAAAAATATACCCTTCTTTCCTGAAAGCTCGAGCTTCGTCCTCTTCTCCACAGGCATGGATGTAGACTAGACAACCAAATATCCTCAAATACCATATATCTCACTCCACTCCTAAGAAGGCCTCCTCTAGAGTCTTATACCCCAATATCAAGTGAGGACTCATGATCTGCACATATATTTTCATGTTACATGCCTCTTCCTAAAGAGCCATAGACAACTCTAGGTCATGTATCATAGCCCTGGAAGAACCCATGATGGACCAATTCTTTCTCTCTACAACCCCATTCTACTGAGGGTTGTCTGAGACTGCCAGCTCCCTCTTGATCCCTGCCTCCTTGAAGAAATCATTGAATTCATTGGAGGTGTACTCACCCCCATTATTCGACGTCAATACCTCGATATCCTTCCATGTCATGTTCTCCACCTAATCTCTAAACTCTCTAAAATGACTAAAGACCTCATCCTTGGTCTTCATAAAGAAGATCCAGGTTTTCCTGGAAAATCCATCAATAAACGTCACATAGTATGGTGATCCCTATACTTATGCTACTGACATTATCCCACTCACATCTGAATGGATAAGATCCAAGATCCCCTTGGACCTACTCTTGTTTCTTGGAAAAGCAACCTTGGCATTGTTTTCAAGTGCACACCCTATGCACACTCCCTGCTGCTCAATATTGAACTTTGGAAGACCTATAAAAATATCCCTCATAATCAGTAATTCCTTGTAGTGTAGGTGTCCCAACCGCTTGTGCCACAACTCACATAGGTTAACATTATCATGTACCGAATCCTAAACAGGATTTCCCTACATCCTGTACAAATTTCCCTCTCTACCCCCAATTATCACTGTGTTGTCCAAGCTATCTTTCTCTGGACGTATGAGTAATTTCCCTCTCTAAAACATAATGGAAAAACCCTTGTCCTCCATAGATGAAACTGAAATAAAATTCTTCTTCAAACCTAGTATGTAAAGCACATCATGGGAATCTAACAAACCATATTACTCGAGCTAGAACATAATTGTTCCTTCTCCCTTCACTACATACTTGGCATCGTCACCAAGTCGCACATGAACATCCGAGTCCCTCTTCGTTAGAATTCTAATTAGCTATAGTGATTTTTTCATATGACGAGATGCATCATTGTCCAAGAACCAAGTACTCATCGCAGTTGTCCTAGTAGAAAGGGAAAAAACTAGTGAGTAATCCTTCTCAAACTTCACTGCAAACTCATCTAGTTGTGTCTCTACTAATGTTGTTGTATGTGTTTTTTCTTTACCCTTCTTCTTCTCCAGACACTGATATGAAAAATATCCATTCTTATGACATGAGAAGGACTTGATTTTACTCAAGACCTTCTTCTTCCCTCTCTATGATGATCCTCCATCATTATTATCCTTTTTTCTAGAACTCTTTCATTTTCCCTTTTTCGTCTTACTAACAAGATCCAATTTCTCCTCACTTCTTCCCTGCTTGTTTCCCTTAGACTCCCCACGAGTCTCTTCTTGGATGCAATCATCCAAAACTCTCTACCAATCTAGGATATTTTATCGAGCACAAACTCCCTTGAAAAATGGTTCCCAAGACTTGGGAAGACCATTCAATTCAACATTCACGAGGTATATGTCCTTCGTTTTATCTCCTATGGTTCCAAGCTGATCACACACCTATGTGATCCTCATGATATAGCTGGTAACATTTTCAGATCTAGACATCTACGTTGATCTAATTTTGTTCCTTAAGACCATATTCCTATTCATGTTTGTGCTCTGAAATAAATCTACCAATGCATCAAACATCTCTTTGGTTGTCTTCTTCTCGGATAAGTGAGGCATTAGATGATCCTTCATTGAATCCAAGAGTATCCTCTGTGCTTTTATATCCTTCTTGTTGTGAGATTCCAAAACGATCGGATCTGGAGAAACTACTTTTTCCACTAACTCCCAAACATCATACTCCTTTAACACCAAAGTCACACTTTCTTTGCAAGATAGGAAGTTGGATGCTCCATCCAATCTGTCTCCAACTCTTAATGGTGTTGTTTCCATCGCTTAGACCCGATAAACTGCCCTGGAAATAACATGTTGTTGACACTACCCATATAATAACTTGTACGACTTCAATGTGACTGTCACACTAATACCTACGATGTTTTGTGCTATCGACATCAATATTATGTTGAAACCTGCATTGTTTTGCACAACCTGTACTGGAATACCCATGTTGCCATCTGCGACCGAATCTGACTGCAGTACATTTGTTTCCCTGAAATTTGTCCTTTGATTTATGCATGTTGGTTATGGATCTAAGATATGGCTTCCCTTCAGAGCACGCGCTTTGATACCATATTGAAAACCCCTTACTCCATTACCTAGGTACTTTTCTATCTAGTGATTCCTTATTGCAAATCAAGTTAGCAACTCACAAAAAAAAATACACTACTAAAATATTCAACTCAAATAAATCTAGCGGAAGCAATATTGGAAACCAAAAATCCCATGCACAATACACAAAGATATTATTCCCATCAACTAAGATTATCATTCAAATAACTTCAAAGCTTACAAGGGCTCCCTTACTAGGAAAATGGCCCAAATAGAAAAGAGACAAAGTACATTAAAAACTTGACTGGCTTGATCTACTACAAAACTTGTTGTACGATTCTATACAGAAATAATGCGACAGTTATGTTGATATTGTTGTTGTCATGTGTTATCTACAAAACTATAAAGATGAAACCCGTGTTGACTGCACGAATGTAAAGTTGAAACCTGCGTTGAATGCGTGACTATTCAAGAATACCTGCATTGTTCCGCGGCAGTTGATCCTTCTAATATAGAATTTTTTTCTCTCTCCCTTTGGCCTAGATATCTAGATGGAAGTCCTTCTCCACCTATCCAAGATCTCCTTGAATCACAATCCTTCATGATCCAACCCTCTCTATCTCAAATCAATCTCTCTCGATCAATTTAACAAAGTAAAGTGTCTTCCTCCTTCACCCTAGCCTTGCTTTTATAATATTGATTTATGACTTAACCCTAATCTCCAAAGTGATTAAAAGTTGAGATTACTTCTCACCTCACTTGAGATCAAAGTATATCATTTAATTCACTAATGCTAATTAAATCATTTCTTTAATTAAAACTCAACTTACTAATTAAAAGCACTTTACTTTATGGGGYTGGGGACCCACAGGGARTTATTCTACAGCCAAAGGCTACGCTATGCTTCAATGCCAGAAAGACAGACCACCCCCAGCAAAAATCTGGAAGGACGTTTGGGACTCTACAGCGATCCCCAAGGTTAATTTTTTCTTCTGGACTCTAATGCACAAAAAGGTCCTGACTGGTGAAAACTTAATGAAAAGAAATATCGCAAGCCCTCACAGATGTGCTTTATGCAAAGAAGCAATGGAAACATCTGACGATTTGTTTGTAGACTATCAATTTGCAAACAAAGTCTGGTTCCTTACCCTCCATGGTCTCAATGTTGTTGTCCCCTCGAACATCTCTATTGTAGATCTTTTCACAAACTGGAAGGACTGTTATCCCTCGCTCTCATTGAAAACACTTTGGGCCAGAATCTGGATCTCCATCACTAAGTATGTGTGCTGGAAACTATGGCTTTCAAGAAACAAGAAAATCTTCAACAACATTGCATGGACCCCCAGCATGGTAGCAGCGAAAGCAAAAGGTATCCTCCTAGAAACTCTGAGTTCTCAAGCCCACAAAACAGATATCTCGCTGCAGCAAGAAGAAAAGAATTGGCTCGGTAAACCTATGCTCACTTCTAGGACCCAAAGCATTGAAAAACCCCATTCCGAAACAAAATGGAGGCTAAGAGACAATAATGACACTTTCCAAATATGGTGGCAGAAGCAAGGAATAACTACAACATTCTTCGATGGCGCCTCCAAGGGCAATCCTGGCATAGCGGGAGCTGGAGGAATCATTTACTCCAGCGAAGGGACAACGCTAGAAACCTTCAGCTGGGGACTTGGACAGCGAACTAATAACCAAGCAGAAATCTTGAGTCTAATAAAAGTTTGCCAGATAGCTAAGGCAAGAGGCCACCGGAATCTACAAGCATTCAGAGACTCCGAAATCTTGATCAAAATGATACATTCGGGAGGACAGTTTAATGATGCTGGACTAAATAAGAACCTGCAAAGACTAAGACACACTCTCCAGGACTTCACCTCTTTCAACTGCTACCATATACTTAGGGACTTAAACAAAGAAGCAGATGCTTTAGCCAATAAAGGTTGCCTCCTGGCACAAGGAGATCTATGCATGAATGATGGAGACCCAACAAAAATTTGTATCCCTTGAAAAGGACAGTAGCGTGTAAAAGATTGTAGATGGTTGCGCGAAGGATGGCTGAAACATATGTTGAAACATAGTGTTGTAACATATGTTGAAACACAGTGTTGTAACATATGTTGAAACACAGTGCTGGAACATATGCTGAAACAGTGCTGGAACATATGTTGAAATAGTGTTGTAACATATGCTGAAACACAGTGTTGGAACATACGCTGAAACAGTGTTGGAACATATGCTGAAACACCGTTGTAACAAATGTTGAAACAGTGTTGACATATGCTGAAACAGTGCTGAGACTTATGCTGAAACAGTGCCTGGAGTTTCGACATTTAAATTTAATCCAGTTCTATTAGAAGACGTACAGGAACTAGTTCAGTTCACTAGTCTATAGCTATAGAAGTAGAATGGTTCAGAAAGACAGACCAGAAGAAATTCGAGGCCATTTTGTAATCGGATCTGTGGCTAGTCCACCCCATTAATAAAATCTATAACCGTTTCTGTTAAAAAAAAAGCACTTTACTTTAATAATTTCTTTAATTAAAGTAAAGTCAAGGATAGAAAGCTTTGGACAATTTTCACATGTCTAGACACATAGACCTATGTGGAAATACATGTATAATGCTAACATGCATCAACAACAAATAACCTATATGTTGTCCATCACAAATAATAAGGAATGAGTCTGTAAGGATAAGACTGACAAGGTGTACCTCGTGAGATTTGAAAGAACGAATGTGAAGCTTACACTAATCACATCTAAGCAATGTGCCTCAGAGGCTCCAAGATAGATATGCTTAAGGACATGTGTCACATACATATCTATGGGAGTACAATTAGGAATTTTAAGGATTCTAGGAGCATTGCATCCCATTCTAGATAATCCAATAAGAAAATGTATATCAACCTCTTGTTGATTTTTGTAGCTTCAGGCAAGTATTCTCACATGCCTTAGGTGTTGGGCATGTGGGAATCATCGTGGACACCACATCACACTTTCGGTTTGGTGAAAAACCCCTTGGATTTGAGTGGGCGATTCATGGGCTTGGTGATGGGCTTTGTGGGTTTGTGTTGGGGATTCACACCCACAGGAAAGTCTAATTTGGTGTTGACTTGTGGAGGGGCTTCTATGTTGACCCCTAAGACTTGTAAATAAAGGAGAGAGATCATTGTGACATTTCATATAATGTAGAGAGAGTGAAGACATGATGGATTTGGAATAATTGAGTCTGCACTTGTTCCAAGGGGCTTGGTGATCTCAACAAAGGAAATTTTTGCAATGCTGGCAAATGCCTAGGAAAGAGAAAGTTGCAAAGAGTGAATTGTACAGAATTTTGTGTACAGGTTTTTGTATATGTACGTGGGTTGTAGTGAGCACAGTCATGTATGTACGCGGGTTCCAATAAGGTGAATCACATACAGGGTTTCTGGGGCAGGAACATATCCGTACATGCTAACATGAGTAGGTACATGTGACATCAGCGGGTCGTACATGTGATCTACAACAGATTTGTGGGCAAAGGGAATTTCCAAGGATTTGTTGAGGTTTGGTTTGTTGATATTTTTTGGTTTTGGAAGGACAAGGTTGTCCTCATATTTTGGTGAATTTGTATTGGTTGGGAGGGATAGTTTTTCCCTCAGAATTTATGAATTTGATAAAGTTACAGAACAAAAAATTTGTGATGAGTGAGATTGTTGTGGTTGGGATTTTCGGTTTTGATCGGAAAAGCCACAGTGTTGTCAATAGATTGTCGACGTTTCGGATCCAGATCAGGATCCATCTTCAGGACAATGATCCTAGGTTTAAGAAAAAGGGAAGAGCTGGTATAAATACTGGAAGTGGGAAAATTTTCAGTGTCAGCTAGGTTTAAAGTAGAATTATTTATAAATTTAATTATTTTCTAAGATATTTCTAGGGTTTACTAAATTTTTGTTTATTAAAGGTTATAATAGTTTATTAATAATTTTAGGGTTTTTTAATTTATCATTTAATGTTCTAGGGTTTAGTTAATAGGTAAAAAGTGGATTCTTAAATTTTATTTTAGGGTTAGGTTATTATAATCTGAGGTTAAGGTATAAACTAAATAATTAAAAAGAAGAATTAAATGTTTGTTTATGAGTTTAATATTAGGGTTTCTGAATGTGTTATAAGGTAAATAATGGGTTATTATTAATTTAATGTTGTGTATTAATGTCTTCATTTAGAATAATAGGTTCTAGGGTTAGGTTATAGGTATTAAGTAATTTATAAGATAATAGGGTTTTTTTCTTTTCTTGTTAATCTATATTCTAAGTGTTTATTACTTCAGGGTTAATTTATATTAATCAATTATGTTCTTAGGTTTTTTAAGAGGTTATTAGGTTGTCTTAGAATTAATTGGGAGGGGTTTTCTTATGAATAATTTGATTTATAATAAGATAAGAAAATTACCAAAGATTTATAATAAGATTAAGAAAATTACCAAAAATTTGTGTCTCATGCGTATTGATGATTCATCTGTGATCTTGTTTTTTTCGCTGCATATATTTTCAGTCAATTATTTTCAGTGAAAGATTGTTCAGTGATAACAGCTAGGGTTTATTGTTAGTTCATTAGGAAGCAATTTTTAGATCTGAAAATTAGTCACATAGAGTTTCATGTGAAAATTGACATGGTATCATAGCTTGGGATCTGAAGAGAAGGGGATCGTCATGAGATACATTTTTTGGTTGCAACATTGGAAGAGTGTTGTTCTTGTCATTGTTCCAGGTAGGTCATAGGTGATAGATCTAAGAGGGAGTTGTAGCAGTGTTGAGGAGTTAGCTCTGAGAGGGATTTGTAGCAGTGTCGAGGAGTTAGCTCTGAGAGGGAACTACAACAATGGTTGCAGGTGACGACAGGTTAGATGGCCTCTGGTTTGATACATGGAGTATATTGTCGATCCAAGGAGTTATGGACTATTGTAGTTTGGTGGTGTGGCAGGTTGGGAGTTTTGGTGGATTAGTGGAGAGCTCGAATCACAGGAGTATATTGTGTGGCGGGTTTCCAACTTTGAGGATGGACTTCCAATGGCTTTTCATGGTGAGTTGCAATGGGTCTAGCTCGGTTGTTTTGAGGACGAGATGGATTCATGTGTATGTCAGGTTGACGAGACAGATTCTTCATTGGTCTGAAGAGTTTCACATTGTTGAGGTACGACAGTGTATGAGGTATTTGACCCAGGAGGATGAGGACACTTGCAAACATGAGTTATGGTGGTCTACAGTGGACTATACTAAGTGTCCAACCGGAGCTTGGGATTGTTCAAAGAGAGGACACATGATTAGTTGCAGAAAGTTCATAGACATTGGGAGGTCTTCCCAGGTCCTGGGAACCATTTGTGTAGGGGATCTGTGGACAAGAGGAATTTCCAAGCTTTGACAGAAGGATTGATTGTATCCAGAAGGAGACTCGGTTAGAGTCCAGGGATGAAATTGATGATGGACTTGGGTAGAAGTTCATTGGATGATCATGAATTAGGTAAGAAAAATGCTTTCCTTGGAGGATTGCATGGTTCTTATATAGTGAGAGCCATCGACACATGGTAGGGGCATAGGATTTGTTCGAGAGATTTAGAGGGTCTAACTTAGGTATGTACAAGGATCTTGGTATGAGGACCAGGCATGTAGTAAAGGGATCTGGAGCAATGGTATTCTGCATGGATTCATGGGATGTGTTGCAAGTGGAAAATGTGTTATGGGTGCCAGGAGTGTGTTCTCAGCCTCAAGGATTGAGGAGTAGGGCTATGTAGTGTTATTCTAGGATGGATAGGTGTTATTGGATGCCTAGAGGATCTATCCCAGGCACAACAGTGGTCCTAGAGTTAGAGAGGGAAAAGTATATAAGCTGAGGGACTAGCATATGTGTGTTGTGACTAGCAGGAGCATAGAGACAGATGAGGAGGAGCAGGTATCTACACCAGTGGTGAGGAAAGTGGCCCCACCAACAACACGAGAATAGAGGGAGCAAGTAGCTCCACTAGTGGTACTGGCTCAGAGGGAGACATAGTTCAAACGGAGTCGACCCTCGGGATCAATTTGGGAGGAGAATCCTCCTAGGACTATGCAGAGGATAGTGGATAGGAAGTAGTTATCTCTAGAGTTTGTGTGGACTACAGAGAGAGTTTGATTCAGAGGGAGTCAAGAGACTCAAAGGGAGTCTAAATTCAAAGGGATTCAATTGGAACAGAGGGAGAGTCATCCATTCAAAGGAAGTTTCCCCTCAGGCTCAAGTGGGGGAGAGGCATATTCTAATACTGAAAGGAAGGTGTCATGGGTTGAGGAGGATAGATAAGAGGTTCAGAGGCATGAAACTTTTATGAGATGTGTTCCCTCCATGGAGGATCCATTTGTTTTAGCAGGATTTTCTATAGTGATAGAGAAAGCAGACAGTCAGGAATACAGGGACTAGGACTTTCTTAAGTCACAGAGGGAGCAACCAATGAGGCATATTGGACAGTAGGATTTTCTACAGTGTCTGAGGATGCAGCCAATCAAGAGGACTGGAGAGCGGGATTTGATTTGGTGATAGAGTGAGAATCCATTCGGGTGGATTGGAGTGCAGTTGTGGTAGAGGAGATAGAGCTACTTCTAGGTGATTGTGGAGTGTAGTGAGAATACCTCCCTCACTAAGAGGGAGTGTTGAATTTTGTAGATTCAGGAAGTTATTCTCACATGCCCTAGGTATTGGGCATGTAGGAATCATCATGGGCACACCATCACACTTTTAGTTTGGTGAAAACCCTCTTGGATTTGAGTGGGGAATTCATGGACTTGATGATGGGATTTGTGGGTTTGTGTTGGGGCTTCACACCCATAGGAAAGTTTAATTTGATGTTGAATTGTGAATGGGCTTCTATGTTGACGCCTAAGAATTGTATATACAGGAGAGAGGTCATTGTGACATTTCATATAGTGTAGAGAGAATGGAGACATGATGGAGTTGGCATAAGTGAGTCTGCACTTGTGCTAAGGATATCAGTGTTATCAACAAAGGAAAATTCTACAATGGTGGCAAATCTGGCCTAAGAGAGAGGAACCGCAGAGAGTGAATCGTATGAAAGTGTCCATACAGGTTTTTGTATATGTACGTGGGTTGCAGTGTGCACAGTCGTGTATGCACGTGGGTTGCAGTAAGGTGAATCACATACAGGGTTTTTGGGCAAGAGTATATCCATATAGGCTTACATCAGTAGGTACAGGCGACACCAGCAAGTCGTACATGTGGTCTGCAATAGATTTGTAGGAAGATGGAATTTCTAGGGATTTGTTGAGGTTTGGTTTGTCGATATTTTGTGGTTTTGGAAGGACTAGGTTGTCCTCGAATTTTGGTGAATTTGTATTGGTTGGGAGGGCTGGTTTTACCCTTATAATTTCTGAATTTGATAAAGTTACAGAACATAAATTTTTTGTCTCATGTGTATTGATGATTCATCTCTGATCTTGTTGTTTCTACTGCATATATTTTCAGTCAATTATTTGTCAGTGTAAAATTGTTCAATGATAACAGTTAGGGTTTATTGTTAGTTCATTAGGAAGAAATTTTCATATATGAAAATTAGTCACATAGAGTTTCATGTGAAAATTGACACCTCTATTGAGACAAACCAACTATCTACCCCAACCCCAAAGGCCTACCAACCCTAATCCCAACAACTGATCAACTATGTCAAGAAATTTGTCTTCACCTTCACGGATGTGGCCTCCTCACAATACTCTAGGAGGTAAACATCCCTATGGAGAGAATGTATTTCATCTATAATGGAGCTTTGGAACATCTTTGACTCTCTCTCTTATGATTCACATGCTTGCAACATCAAGTAATTCTCAATAGTGTTATTATCAATGCAAAAATTTAACTTCCACGTGACTCTTTATACTATATGTAACCCATTGACAATTTAGACAATACATTTCAATTTATTTTAATCAATTAGAAACTACAAACAATGTGATAAAATGAAAACATGTGTCAAATTAAAAAGCAAGTGAAAAATGAAGTTAACCATATCTCAAGTGAGTAATGCAACAAAATATCATTATATATATATCAAATTTATATGTGATGCAACAAATTAAAATCATGGATTAAGTAATCAATGTGATAAAATTTCACCATATATATCAAATTTTTATGTAATGCAACAAATTAGAACCATGTATGAAGTAAGCAATGTGATAAAATATCACAATGCACATCAAGCTAATATGTAGTGTGGCAAATTAAAACCAATATGACTTAAGTAAACATTATGTCAAATCCATACCATGTAAAAGGTACATTTTTACAATATATCACTATAATTCAAATAATGTATATATCATACAATAGTGTATGTATCCATTCAAATAATGTATATATCATACAATAGTGTATGTATCCATTCAAATAATGTATATATCATACAATAGTGTATGTATCAAGTAATGTATGGCATGGAGTGATCACTAGATGAAACAATACACATCATAAAATAATATCCACAAGAATAGTCTGTGTACGAGGAATGCCACTACTAGTGCTAGCTAGTTCGCCCACTAGTACTAACCATATAAACAACTATCGGTATCAAAACCAATCAACTCCTAGACATTACTCTCAACACAACCATTTATTGTAACATTTCCATTATTCGTAATACCACCACCAATCTACACACCATCACCATGTGGAAGAAGTATATCCCCTTGTCCATCACATTGTCCCCAATGTTTCCTAGCCTATGTGTGTTGCATTACCTCAGGCACCCCTTGAATTTGGAACAATAGTCATGGCATATCATGTGGCATCTCCCTGAGAATCACCTTTTGTTATCATCAAATCACATTCATCAATTACAATGGATCAACACTAAACACATTTATCAATTAACATAAGTTATAGCTACCTGTTGAGCACTCAACACACCCTAAAAATTCTATGCCAAATTTCACTTTTTGGGTACCACTTAATCCTTTGGAATTAACTAATTTGACTTCAATATGAAGAATGTGGCCTTTGCTTGTCATTTTTGTTTCTCATTAAGTCTTTAAAATCTTGCTTGGACATGTGAAAACCATTAACTTAAAAGACTAATATCTAAATTAGAGAATTGACAGTCAAATCTTTCCTGGACGTGCTTAAGGAATTTGACATCGGAAAGGATTAAGCGTGAAATAAAACGCTAGAGAGAACCAAAGTTGTCGAGTCCCGATATTCATCGGCATTGGCAGACGCGAGATTTCTTTCGCAACAAGCATCACCGAGAATATTGTTGATGATCGATCCCTTCGACATCGACGAAAGACTAAGAGAGTAAGTGCTAACGAAGAATGAAGTGATATCACCGACCGCCGAATTCCGAAACATCTTTGGTATCGGGGACATTTCCGGGACGTTAACTTACAAGGAGGACGCGTGATAGGTTTATTGTTGAAAGCCGACCTCCGATACCTTTTCAGCATCGAAAGTCCCCAATTTTAGCTTAAAGTGCTCGACTTGAGCAAAGCCCTGAGCCCAACCATTACCCATAAGCTAAGTTACCGATCATTAGTACCCTGTATCCCAAGTCAGTGGTGCCATGTCGGTACCGTACGATGAAATCAATCGGCGTCAGAGGTTTTTCGTAGAAGGACATTAATAAAGAAACAAATCAAATCGAAGAAACACTAAGTGTAAAATCGGGGCTAACTTACAAAGAAAATGTAGACAAAGAACATAGTATACACACGCAAAAAGAGGAAAGGATGCATTCAATTGCTATAACCAGATCCCATTCATCAAAATTTCGATACTTTATATATATTAGATTGTCATAAAGCTCACGTTGCATATAGTAGACACTATCTACACCTTTTAGTCAACCAACTCGGTTACATTAAGAAAACAAAATTCTCCTTACAGAAGGGAAAATTATCAAAGTTCTGCATCGCATCTGAAAATGCAAAAAAGAGTTCGCCAATCATGCCTCTTCTGCGTGCGAACTTTCTTCCTGGCTACTTTGTGCTCCTTGAGGTGTTTTCATCTTTCGTTCTTCCGACACTCTTTGCGCCTCGTGCAGCTGCACGATCGTATATTGTGCCTCCAAAAGTTGTGTCTTGATCTAGGTTGCGTTCCCTTCACGAACTTGTGGTGTTGACGCCTGAAGGGCCTTTTCCGCCAACTGTCATCATAGTTCTCTATTTTCCTGGTAGAGTTCAGCTATGGCGAGTTGTGCGTGCTCTAGCTGCTAACTAGGTACTCGAACATTAGAACCTGAAGCTTCTATCCTTCGCATTTGGCTCCCGCTTCCTCGACTTATGTTTTCAACCGGCTCTAGCCGAATAGCGCGCATCAAGAATTCCTGAGCAGCTGATCGTGCGTGCGACTCAATTGGGATTTGGTTTCCCCCTCCCACTTCTTTATTCTTCCTAGGCCTTCCTCTCCTCCGTGGTATCTGCTGCTGAGGAAGCGTGACTTCCAATTTGTGTCCTTCCGACGTAACTTATTCCACTTCGACGTCTACAAGGGGCGATACCATCGTCTCTGCGCGAAGGTAGGAATCTCCCTTCGAAGCCTCAAGAACACCCGTTGCAAATAAGAATGAGTCCCAAGTATTTTGTGGCTCAGGCCTAATGCTTCGGCTACCTCGCAGGCCCCATCTTGTATTCTGAGGAGTTCCCATGGTGAGACAGTGTATCCACTTTATGCATGGATGACTTGAAAAAGGCTCAAAGAAAAGAATTTGGTCGAAGTGAGATCACGAGACGAGTTACCAATGGTGTACAAGCTCGGCTGGTGAGTAGAATACTTACAGAACATCTAGAATTTATAACGGAGCGGGGTAGCGAGCTAAAACGTGTCAGGGAACACTGAATACCTTGCGACGGGATGTTTTAAAGAATCATTGTGTCACATCCGCACGACAGTATGATCTGAGTTGTGTGAGATGCAGCCGATAGGAATTGCGGAGGATGTGTGGTATGATTATCTCGATTCCTCTCAATTTCCCTAGCCTCCATAATGAGCTAATGATGGTTGATGCATTTGTTGATGTGACTTATGTTTGAGAAACCTACCTCAACCTGAAGCATTTAACGACCCCCCTTATGACAGTATATGATATTTTCAGAACCTACTCATACTTTTGGCACATGTTTGGCTCTAACATCCTTTCCCGACCCCAAGGGCCAACCGGCCCTTAGCGTGACTTTGACTCTCATGTTTTTCATACCTGATCTAGCATGTTATGGCGTGTGGATATAACCCACCCTAACTGAATAAAATGGTGGTTCTAACAAGAATGGTGTAGGTAATCTAAAAGGTTGCAGAGAACATGTAAGTATCAAACAACCAGGCTTAGCAAACTCTACAGGTATGCATCAATCTATTTTCTTCCCGCTTACGTTTTTTCATGTATTTTGTCGAGTATTATTCTATAATCAATTTCTAAATGAGTTTAATTCTGATTGGCAGGAAAGATCCCTCCGACTCTCAAGCAAAATCGGATCTGTAACCTCGCCAATAAATTCGAGAAAAACTGAATCCAAAGATCAACAGGCGATGAAGGATATCGGACTCCCCAAGTTCGGCAACCCTTACAACTTCGTCGACTTGTGCGACATAGTCGAATCGCATACCAAGAAAGGTTTATTATGGGATGAAAAGGTAGCGAAGGTGACCGACACAACGCTAGGGCAAGTGCAAATATTTATGGAACATTCGATCAGATCTCGAACTGTGATGCACCAATTAAACACCAGTCTAGTGAAGTATCGAGAGCATGCGGTGGAGGTCAATAGAATTTACGTGGCTCCGATGGAGAAACATAGATTTCCATGGGCCCAAACTTGCGATGAGTTGTTTATCAGTTGGTCGGAGTATGAGAAAAATCACCCTTTATAAGGGATATCTTGAGTTGATTGTTAAATAAAATCTTAGAAGAAGATGCCTCGTGGCAAATTTTGTTTTGTTTAAACTACACTTAGCCGTTATTTTTAGTTGAATTTTATGTTATAAATAAGAACATCGACCAATTATTTAAGGCTCGATGGTTGTTGCAAGAACTCTTTCTCTCTGGTTGTTAAGAATTATTTTGAAGCTGCCTTTGAATTGAGAACTCTTTCTGGACCAAAGACAAAGTTATTTTCATCAAATGCATGTGATTGGACGTGGAGAAAAACTTTTTCCTATCTTGTTTCATGAATGATGTTGTAATGAGTAGGAGCTATTTAATCTATTGTCAAGTTATCTGGTGCAATATTTTGTTGTTCTTTACTTTAATGATGAAGATGAATCGTGGTGTTATTATGTGATGGATGATTAAGTAGGTGAATTATTTTTCTTGCCATTGTCTTATCGCATATGTGCTTTCTTTCTGTTAATTAGTTTCTCAGTCATTAATTGGATGCTCACATGGTTAATGTATTAGTACTAGGCCTGTGGTGTAAAATTTTTGTATGCATGCTTGAGTAGCGGGTTATCGCAAGTTCAGTCTCTTCCCCATTAGTTAAGCTTAATTCTATTTTTTTGCCAAGTTGTTTTATACCGGCTTACATCTCATATCGGTCCCACCGAAGAGAAACTACAAAAATAGATAATTTGAACTAAAGGAATAGCCTTCACAAGAAAACATAAAGCCCATCGATAAATTGGTCGGATCGCAAGATCTAGAGAACCATTCCACTATTAAACACTGCAGAGTCTAATTGGGCCTTGGTGGCGGGTTTGGTTCATGTTTTTGAATCAAGGGACTTAGGACCCATTAACAGACTTGGGTTAATCAAAATAGGGGTGACCTTCCAAAGAGCCATGGATGTAGCATTTCGGGGACTAATAAACAAGTGTGTGGTAGTGTATCTAGACAACGTAACTATGTATTCGAAGAACAGAGAAGAGCACATCCAACACTTAACTCAAATTTTCATAAGGTGTAGGAGAGATGGTATATCCTTAAATCCTAAGAAAACTATTTTTGGCATAGAGGAAGGTACGATGCTAGGACACATTATATATCAATTAAGCATTTGCATAGACCTAGAAAGGATTAAGGCCATATCTCAACTCCCATTGCCTCACAACAAGAAAGCTATGTAGTATTTTTTCGAGTAAATCAATTTCGTGAGGAAATTCACTCCCAATTTCGTAGAAACTATCAAACCCTTACAAAATATGATTCACAAAGATGTCGAATTTAAGTGGGATGATGAACAAAAGGATGCTTTCAGCAATATTAAAATCGTTATATCCCAGGCCCCCATGTCATGAAATGCCGATTTCAATAGGGATTTATTCCTCTATACTTTCACCTCCGACCAGTCGTTAGCTGCAGTATTAACTCAGAAGGATGATTACAACAATGAGGCTCTGGTTTCGTTCATGAGCACTAATTTCCAGGGAGTCGAACTCAATTATGTTGTTGTTGATAAATAGGCCTATGCAGTATATAAGGCAATAAAACACTTTAGGTCTTACATCCTCAAGAACCACACCAAAGTGATTGTGCCTCACCCTATGTTCTGATCCTTGTTTACTCAATAAGAGATGGGGGAAATAAGAGGGAACTAGATGGCAGTGGTCCAAGAATTTGATCTAGATATAAAACCTGCCAAACTAGTTAAAGGGAAAGGGTTGTGCAAACTCTCAGTTGAAGCCCAGGACCAAGTAAATGAATATTCTGGATGGGAGAATGAAATGGCATTATGGTGTAGTGAAGCTTCATACATTTCCCCAAGGCCAGAGTCTTGGTATGATAATTTAACTTATCTCCTACACCATGGGACTTGTCCAGAAAATCTCAACCCTAGGGAAAGGAGAGCTCTCAGGTTAAAGTTTGCACAATATTGCCTCATAAATTTGGTACTCTTTCGGATTAATTATGATGGGGTACTCTTAAGATGTCTCGAATGTGAAGACGCAGACAAAGTTCTGAAGGAGCTCCATGATGGCCCTGCCGGTGGACATTTCACAGGAAACACCATTGCTCATAAGATACTGAGAGCTAGCTATTATTGGCCCACCTTGTTCAAAGATGCTCACACCTACGCTAGGAACTATAAAACTTGTCAAATAAGCATTGGGAGGGAGAAGACAGCAGCAGTATCACTCCAACTAGTGACTGTCTGTAGTCCTTTTAAGCAATGGGGGTTGGATATCATAGGAGAAATTACACTCAGTTCCTCGAAACAACACAAGTACATACTTAATGCCATCGATTATTTCACGAAGTGGGTAGAGGCCATCCATCTAACTCATGTAAACGAGAAGGTGGTGATCCAATTCATAGAACAACAACTTATCACAAGGTTTGGTGTCCCTTCTATTCTAGTTTTTGATAATGTAGCTTATTTTTCTTCCACTCTATTAACAAAGTTTTCTCTAGACAAAGGAATCATAACTAGATACTCTGCAAATTATTATCCACAGGGAAACAGAGTGGCAGAATCAACCAATAAGAACCTAGTGAGAATATTAAAAAATACGGTTGCATATAACCAAAGGAATTGGCATAATATACTCCATAGCGCTCTATGGGCCTATAAGGTCACACCCAAGGAAGCTATAGGAAATTCCCCATACTTTATGGTTTACGGACAAGAAGCCATTCTCCCAAATGGGCTTTATCTTCCATCTCTTCAACTAGCCCAAGATTCCAATGGGAAACCCTCATCGGTCATACAACAAAGAATTGATACTCTTCTCATGCTAGAAGAAGAGAGAGAAAAGGCTAAGTCAAAATTTCTAGCTCACCAATAGATAGTCAAAATATGGTTTGATAAGAATAAGGCTAAAGAGAAAAATTTTGAAGTAGGAGACTTAGTCCTAAAATGGGATAGAGAAAATGAGCCAAAAGGGAAGCATTCTAAGTTTCAGAATCTGTGGCTTGGACCTTTCAAGGTGGCTAAGAAGATTGGGGCATGCACTTATCAGTTACAGAATCTAAGGGGGCAACCTGACGCCCTCCCAGTAAATGGCCAAGCCCTCAAACAATATTTCCAATAATATATATATATATTGTTTTGTATGAGTGTTTTCATGATTGCGAAATGCATTTTTTGTTGTCTTGTTTTGATTTATGGATTTCTACACTTTTGAAAGTTGTGTTTAGCAAGACAATGGTTGACCCCAAATCATGCAACATAGCAAACTCTATTCTGAACTCATCGCTCACATACAACACAAGAAGCACCAAGGAACTTGCAGGTGCTTTGAGGGGTCCTCTATCTAACCAGCCCAAATGAACAACTTTGGAGAAATGTCAGAAGTGTATGCTTAGTGGCATGGTAAGACCTTAAGGAAAAGAAGGAAAGTTGGAAAGGACTACATGAACCCCGAACAAAAAGCTAGCAAGGTATTCACCTTGACCATCTCACTTTGCGAAATAAACAGACATCATCCTCTCCCACTCGCTTAGGGAATCATGCCGGAATAAAATTGATATTATCAAAAGAGTGAACAGTAGGAGAGGGTATGCAGATATCTCCAACAGGGCTATGGACGCTCGCTAGCAGTGGATCAAGGTATGTGATTTCGGGGTGACTTCGTCGGGGCTATGGATGCTCACTGGAAGCGAAGCAACACCAAAGCAAGTCAAAAGAGATAACTAAAGGCTCCATGCCAGTGAATGCCTTACTAGAATTTTGTAAAAAGGGTCATGATTCAGGGTTACAGGAAATGAAGGAGGAATAAAGGTTAAAAACCCCACAAGTAGACCCGGAAGTATTAACCGGAGAATTTCAAATTGCAAAGGTAAAAGAGGCTCTAATTTAAAAAACAGTAAGTTTCTCCACCATCTTTCGTATCAACGGATCATGAAGGAAGAACAAAGATTCTTCTTTCGCCCAGTGAATCTCCATTTGTTGAGCACTCAACACACCCTAAAAATTCTATGTCAAATTTCTCTTTTTGGGTACCACTTAATCCTTTGGCATTATATAATTTGACTTCAGTATGAAGAATGTGGCCTTTGCTTATCATTTTTATTTCTCATTAAGTCTTTAAAAGCTTGCTTGGACATGTGAAAACCATTAACTTAAAATACTAATATCTAAATTAGAGAATTGACAGTCAAAGCTTTCCCGGATGCGCTTAAGGAATTCAGCATCGGAAAGGATTAAGTGTGAAAGAAAACACTAGAGAGAACCAAAGTTGTTGAGTCCCGATCTTCGTCGGCATTGGCAGATGCAAGATTTATTTCGCGACAAGCATCACCGAGAATACCGTCGATGATCAATCCCTTCGGCATCGGAAAAATACTAAGAGAGTAAGCACTAACGAAGAATGAAGTGATATCACCGACCGCCGACTTCCGAAACGTTTTCGGTATCGAGGATTTTTCGGGGACGATAACTTACAAGGAGGACATGCGATAGGTTTATTGTCGAAAGTCGACCTCCAATACCTTTTTGGCATCGACAGTCCTCAATTTTAGCTTAAAGCGCTCGACTTGAGCAAAGCTCCGGGCCTGACCATTACCTGTAAGCTAATTTCTCGGTCATTAGTACCCTGTATCCCGATTCAGTGGTGCCACGTCGGTACCGTACGATGAAATCAATCGGCGTCAAAGATTTTTTGTAGAAGGATATTAAGAAAGAAACAAAGCAAATCGAAGCAACACTAAGTGTAAAATCGGGGATAACTTACAAAGAAAATGTAGACAAAGAACATAGTATACGCACACCAAGAGAGGAAAGGATGCATTCAATCGCTATAACCAGAGCCCATTCATCAAAATTTTGAGACTTTATATATATTAGATTGTCTTCAAGCTCAGGTTACATAAAGTAGACACTGTCTAAACCTTTTAGTCAACCAACCCGGTTACATTAAGAAAACAAAATTCTCCTTACAGAAGGGAAAATTATCAAAGTTTTGCCTCGCGTCTAAGAATGCAAAAAAGAGTTCGCCAATCATGCCTCTTCTGCATGCAGACTTTCTTTCCGGCTACTTCGCGCTCCCTGAGGTGTTTTCATCTTTCGTTCTTCTAACACTCTTTGTGCCTCGCGTAGCTGCAAAATCGTATCATGTGCCTCCTGAAGTTGCCTCTTGAGCTAGGTTGTGTTCCCTTCATGACCTTGTGGTGTTGATGCCTCAAGGGTCTTTTCTGCCAACTTCCGTCGTAGTTCTCTATTTTCCTGGTAGAGTTCAGCTATGGCAAGTTGTGTCTGCTCTAGATTATGACTAAGTGCCCGAACAATAGAACCCGAAGCTTTTGTCCTTCTCATTTGACTCCTGCTTTCTCGACTTATGGTTTCGACCAGCTCTAGCTAGATACCGCGCATCAAGAATTCCTCAGCGGATGATCGTGTGCGTGACTCATTCGGGATTTGGCTTTCCCCTCCCACTTCTTTATTCTTCCTGGGCCTTCCTCTCCTCCACGGTATCTTTTGTTGAGGAAGTGTGAATTCCAACTTGTGTCCTTCCGACGTAACTTCTTCCACTTCGATGTCTGCAAGGGGTGATACCATCATACCCGCGCGAAGGTAGGAATCTCCCTTCAAAGCCTCAGGAACACCTGTTGCAAATAAGAATGATTCCCATGCATTTTGTGGCTCAGGCCTAGTGATTTGGCTGCCTCGCAAGCCCCATCTTGTATTCTGAGGAGTTCCCATGGTGCGACAGCGTATCCACCTTATGTGTGGATGACTTGACAAAGTCTCAAAGAAAATAATTTGGTCGAAGTGAACTCAGGAGATGAGTTACCAATGGTGTGTAAGCCCGGCTGGTGAGTAGAATACTTACAGAACATCTAGAATTTATAACGGAGCAGGGCAGCGAGCTGAAACGTGCCAAGGGACACTAAATACCTTGAGATAGGATGTTTTAAATAATTACTATGTCACATCCGCGTGACGGTATGATCCGAGGCATGTGAGATGCAACCGATAGGAATAGCGGAGTATGTGGTACGAGTATCTTGATTCCTCTCAATTTCCCTAGCCTCCATAATGAGCTAATGATGGTTGATGAAATTGTTGATGCGACTTTTGTTTAAGTAACTTGCCTCGACCTGAAGCATTTAACGAATCCCCTTATGACAGTATCTGATATTTTTGGAACCTACTCGTACTTTTGGCACATGTTCGGCTCTGACATCCTTTCCCGACCCCAAGGGCCAACCGACCACTGGAGTGACTTTGACTCTCATGTTTTCCATACCTGATCTAGCATCCTATGGCATGTGGATATAACCCACCCTAACTGAAGAAAATGGTGATGCTAACAGGAATGGTGCAGGTAATCCAAAAGGTTGCAGAGAACATGTAAGTATCAAACAACCAGGGTTAGCGAACTCTACAGGTATGCATCAGTCTGTTTTCTTCCCGCTTACGTTTTTTCATATATTTTGTCGATTATTGTTCTGTAAGCAATTTCTAAACAAGTTTAATTATGATTGGCAGGAAATATCCCTCCGACTATCGAGCAAAATCGGCTCTGTAACCTCGCCAAGAAATACGAGAAAAACTGAATCCAAATATCAACAGGCGATGAAGGATATCGGACTCCCCGAGTTCGGCAACCTCGACAACTTCGTCGACTTGTGCAACATAGTCGAATCGCATGCCAAGAAAATTTTATTATGGGTCAAAGAGATAGCGAAGGTGACCGACACAACACCAGGACAAGTGCAAAGATTTATGGAACATCCGATCAGAGCTCGGACTATGCTACAGCAGTTAAACACCAGTCTAGTGAAGTACCAAGCGCATATGGTGGAGGTCATAGGAATTTACGTGGCTCCGATGGAGCAACACAGATTTCCATGGGCCCAAACTTGCGATGAGTTGTTTATCAGTTGATCGGAGTATGAGAAAAGTCACCCTTTCGAAGGGATATCTTGAGTTGATTGTTAAAGAAACTTTTAGAAGAAGATGCCACGTGGCGAATTTTGCTTTGTTTAAACTACACTTAGTTGTTATTTTCAATTGAATTTTATGTTATAAATAAGAACATCGACCAATTAGTTAAGGGTTGATGGTTGTTCCAAGAACTCTTTCTTTCAGGTTGTTAAGAATTATTTTGAAGATGCCTTTAAATTGAGAAGTCCTTCTGGACCAAAGACAAAGTTATTTTCATCAAATGCATGTGATTGGACGTGGAGAAGAACTATTTCCTATCTCGTTTCATGAATGATGTTGTAATAAGAGCTATTTAATCTATTGTCAAGTTATCTGGTGCAATATTTTGTTGTTCTTTACTTTAATGATGAAGATGAATTGTGGTGTTATTATGTGATGGATGATTAAGTAGGTGAATTATTTTTCTTTCCATTGTCTTATCACATATGTGTTTTCTTTCTGGTAATTAGTTTCTCAAATAATAATTGGACCCTCACATGGTTAATGTATTAGTACTAGGTGTGGTGTAAAATTGTTGTCTGCATGCTTGAGCAGCAGGTTATCCCAAGTTTGGCCTCTTCCCTAGTAGTTAAGCTTAATTCTATTTTTTTGCCAAGTTGGTTTATACCGGCTTACATCTCATATCGGTCCCACTTAAGAGGAAATACAAAAAGAGATAGTCTGAACTGAAGGAAGATCCTTCACAAGAAAACATAAAGCCCATCGATAAATTGGTCGGATCGCAATATCTGGAGAACCATTCCACTATTAAACGCTGCAGATTCTAATTGAGCCTCGGTGGTAGGTTTGGTTCTTGCTATTGAATCAAGGGACTTAGGACCCGTCAACACTACCCTATGTTGATATCGATCAATAAGGTCCATATGGTATTTCCTGGGTCTATGTTGAGTGGAAAGATCATTTGGCTCCCAACATAACTCATTTGGGACTAGAAATTGCACAACCCCTATGGGTAAAACATCTGAAAAGTAATTAAGCGCACTAATTAGTTGATTTACACATAATATTATTAAAAACATGCACATTAAATTTAGTAGAATTTAAATTTATATAACTAAAAAGAACATGATTATATTTACCTCTCTCATCAATTAGATCATCAGTAATAAATGGGAGTTTTTCGACATCATGCTAATACATGCCCACATATGGATATGGTACAAGTTCAAGATCACGCTCCTATAGACCAAATATCATTAAAATCATTGTATGATCAACTTCTGAACATGGTACAACTAAATGCCTAGTTTTGGACATCATCAAACCCCAAATGTGTTGGGTATGTGTTATATTCTTTGCAAAATTGGTCCCATGTATTGTACACTGATATGGGAGCAAGGGGGAGTAGGGGGGAGCCCCAAAAAAAAAATTGGTGGTTTTTTGCATTCGTTTTTTGTGGGTTTTTCAACACATGGTTTTCTTCGATGGTTTTCTAATTTTGGTTAAGGAATTAGGGTTGTTTACTAATCCGGGTCAATGGATTAGGGGTTTGGATGCCACGGGATCCTATATGTATATTGTATTGTAAACAATGAAGAAGATGATGAATAAAGAATATTAGAGGTGTTGCTCTAAATAGATTGTTGGTTTTCCTCGTTTGGGTTTCCAGGGTAAAAATCTATGTGTAATGTGTGTGTGTGTGTGTGCAATTGTATATTTTCTATTTTTATTAAGAATCTTTTTGCAGTAATTAATTGTACAAGGTTAAAATCTACAAAATGTGTATACATGCAATGGTCGATGAATAGAAAGGGAGATGGGTGAATGTAGGTTGAGTGATATGAAACCTCTAAAAAATAAACAACACACATGTAATGTGTATGTGAATCTCACACTCCCGAACCTCAAGAAAATAAGCTAAGTCTAATGCACAACAAAAACACCTCAAAATATTCAACTCCACCTATAAAGTATCATATGCTCAATGAGACATTAAATGTAATGAAGAAACAAATGGCCTATATGGTATCCATCACTAATAATAATGGATGAGGCCCAAAGGATAAGACTGACAATGTGTACTTCATGACAGTTCAAATAATGAATGTGAATCTTACCCCCAATCACATGCAATCCAAATACTTCAAAGGCTACAATATTGATATGCTTAAGGACATATGTCACATGCATATCCATGGGAGTACAATTAGGCATTTCGAGGATTCTAGGAGCATCACATCCCATTCTAGATAATTCAATAAGAAAATGTATATCAACCTTTATTGGGACAAACCAAATATCTACCCCAACACCGAAGGCCTACCAACCCTAATCCCAACAAATAATCAGCTATCTCAAGAAATTATTATTCACCTTCAAGTATGTAGCCTCCTAATAATATTTTAGGAGGCCAACATCCCTATAGAGAGAATGCATGTCATCTATAATGAATATTTGGAATCTCTTTCATTCTCTCTCTTATGCCTCTCATGATTGCAACATCATCTACTTCTCAATATTAGGTTGATTGACATAAAACGTCTCTAGAATCCAGACATGCAAATTTAATTTAATCAGAAACTATCATTGCTATAAACTTATACATTGTTATGTAATGAAAACATTGATGCTCCAACATGATTTTCAAAGGAAATGGCACACCAATATGCTATCATCATTTTAACAAACAATGGCGCACAAATGTTTCATTATCCATTTTAAAGGAAATGGAGCAATAATTCCATCTAACAATACCATAGCATTGGCATCATCTAGATAAATTGTAGAGATAAGATGCACTAGCATGTTATGGTTCAAGTGCCACGATGTTCATGCATGTCATTGTACATGTTTACTAAAACATGGGTACTAACCTGGCACCATGACATTGACATGTGCCAAGTTTATGGTGCACACCCTTAACATAGATGCACAAAGGCAAGTGGGAACTATCTACTATTTGTACCAAATGGTGTAGCCATAAAGGTATGGTGTGCCACACGATGTGTGCCATTATTGTTGGATTATTGGCACATTATGGTCTATGTTGACGTGTGGATGTGTGCCTTTACATGTGTATAATGCAATATGGTTATCTATGCACATAAATCACATGGGACAATGAAATTGACATTTTCCATGTTTGCAATGCACCTCAATAACATTGATGCACTAGAGATGAAAAAAGGTAAGTGGCCATGGCCTGCTACAAGTTTTATATAGTTCATCCACCTACTATTGGAGCATCAATTGGTGCGTGCAACTATTATTAGCACATCGACATGGTATGGTCCAAGTTTAAAACATGCATAAATCTCTTTCCATGTTAATAGTGCATATAGAGTAACTTCACTAATATGGAACGATCACATTGACAAGCACCACATCTATAGTAGACAATCTATTAGAGACATGTTGTAGTTTCACAAAGTCACAGGGACACAACCTACTACCTACACTATACAATTTCGTCACATAGAAATTGTGCATAGTTCAAAGCAAGTGGTTTTTCCTCATATGCAACATTATAGAACAATGCTCGTCAATAACATACACACTACCATGTACAAACCCAATTTATAGAAGAAACAAATATGAGAGAACAATAAAAAAGGTTTTTATCTCTAAAAAAGTATTCAATAAAAAGATAGAAAAGACAGTAAAATAATATGTAAATAAAGAAAGAAAACCAAATTACTTGGTCCAGTGGTTTTGTAGTAAAACTTCAAATATATAAGAGAGAATATAGCCCTTAACTTCATAAATAAACCTTTAAATTACATATATACCCAAAACATTCACCATGAACAACACAAGAATATAGAGAGAAGAACCCTTAAGGTAGAGTAACCCCATCAAACACTCATTATGGAAAGAATCACTCCACAAGCCATGCTTGCTACATGAGACAATATTGTTCAAAACACCTCCAATACAATGATACTCATGTGTATTTCTACTTTCTCATGAGTATTCCTAGGGATTTACGCCAACTACCCCTTATTATTATATTATTTCATTTTATTACATAGTGGACCTATTCCATTATTATGGCCACATTACATTAATTATCTCCATGGGTACCTCCTTACGTACATTACATTCCACTCCCCTTAGCATGTTTCATCCTCAAAACATGTAAAGAAACCATATAATATACCTACTGAGTTGCACTAAAGATTCTAGGGTTTACACTGGGTACCATCCTCAAAGTGAGGGGAAGTACTCGAGGGTTTTCCCCAGGTAGTGTAACTTGAAAAAAATATGACCTACTGAGCAATGTAGTCAACTAATACCACGCATGAGTATCCATCCATCCTAGTGAAATGTGGACATGGGGTCCAGTTGGGGCCTTTCCTCCTCGATCTTGATTTTGGTTTCTCTTTGGGATCCATGTCTTTGTCATGCTACTCTGATGTTTCCATGTATTGATTTTAGTCCTCCATGTGCCTCCATGTTGGTTGTATTCTTGGTTCCATGTTGATCCATAGTACACTTGTTAATGCTCATAGCCTTGGCTTGATAACTATTGTTTCTTTGTGTGGTGTGGGTGGAAATATACAACAACCTTAACTATTGTTTTTTTCTTTCTTTGACTCTTCAACATGTGGTTCCTTAACTTCTTCTTCCTTTTTATGCCCTTCATGAGGCATTTATTCAAGTGCTTATTTAGGATTTTCTTCAAATTTGAACTTTTCATTTGATGTGAACAATATTACCAACTTAACGAGAACTGTGACCTCAAAACGAGAACTATAGCCCTTAAAACCCATATTTTTGCATTAAAAACATGAAAATCAACCCCCAAATAAAAAAGTGGTGCTACCGGTAGCACCACTTTTTCTAACGGGGTTAAAATTACAACATTTTTGAAACATGACCTTCAAAACTCGTGTGGTTGCTCAAAAAAACATTAAAATTAACACATAAATCAAAAGGTGAAGTTACCTAAAACAAAATGTTTTTTTATAAACATTGAAATTACAGCTCTTTGCGACCTAATTGAAATTGTGGCATTGACAATAGATCCCTACGCAAATAAATAACCCCAAATTGAACCCCAAATGGTCATTATAAAATGTATTTACAATTTATTTTTATTTTTAATTTACATTAAAAAAAATAGAAAGGAGAAAATCTTTGCAAATATGAAGAAAAAAACACATTTAGAAAAATATATTCAAAACTCAAATTTAAAAAATAAAAAATAAAAAACAAAGGTAAACTAAAAATAAAAAATAAAAACAAATAAAACAAATTTAAAAATTCCTAAAAAACACCCATTTTAAAAACAAAAACTCTAAACTGATTTTTATTTTCTAAAAATTAAAAACTAAAAAAAAAAAAAATCTTGAAAAAAAAAAAATTATATAGTGAAAATGACATAAAAAAAAAAATTTGTGGAAAAAAAGTTTTTGAAAAAGATATAAAAACCAATTAGGTTTTAGTGGACATTAATCATCATCATCATCATCATAAAAAATTAAAATTTTATATATAAAACACTAAAGTACATCACCTAAAATCAAAAAATTTAATACAAAATTTAAAAAATAATAAAAAATAAATAATAAAAAATAAAAATAAAAATAAAAAAAATAAACCCTTAAAAAAAACATAACATTCTCCCAAAAATAAAAAATGAAAAATTCATAAAAAAACATAAAAATATACTATTTAAATTTATTCTTTTTAAATACTTAAAAAAATTAAAATATATAATTTAATAAAAAAAACACACACACAATATAAAAGACACACACATATATATACATCATCATCCCAGCTCTCGCAGGTTAAGGAGCGGTCTTGTGCGGTCTTGTGTTGCTCACAAGACCGCGCACCCACAAGATCGTGCCTTTGTGTTGCTCACAAGACCGCGCACCCACAAGACCGTGCCTTAGCCCGCGAGGGGCCTGAGGCGATATATATATATATATATATATATATATATATATATATATATATATATAATTTTAATTTTAAGAAATTTTATATTTTAGTTTTTTTTAAGATTTTTTAATAAACATTTTTAATAAAATTTTATATTTGAAATTTTTTTTATGTTTTTTTTGAAAAAAAAAAAAATTAAGTAATCTTAAAGTTTATTTTGGGTATTTTCTTTTTTTTATTTTATTTTATTTTATTTTGTATTAATTTTTTTAATTTAGGTGTCATATTTTTGTTTTTTTATATATATTTTTATGTTTTTTTGAGTTTGTTTAATCTTTTTAAAGTTTATTTTCTCATTTTACCTTAGTATATTTGAAATTTTCTTTTATGTTTTTTTTGCAAAAAAAAATTTTTTTTAAGTAATCTTAAAGTTTATTTTGGGTATTTTCTTTTTTTTATTTTATTTTATTTTATTTTGTATTAATTTTTTTAATTTAGGTGTCATATTTTTGTTTTTTTTATATATTTTTTTATTTTTTTTGAGTTTGTTTAATCTTTTTAAAGTTTATTTTCTCATTTTACCTTAGTTTTTATATATGTTTTTTAGTTTTTTGGTTTTTAGTTTTTCTTTTAATATATATATATATA
>ML777066.1:7793-47162 GCA_009831015.1 Picea engelmannii | reverse complement strand
TTTTTTTCAGTTTTTTTTATTTTCAAAAAAACATTAAATTTGGGTTATAGTTTTTCTTTTTTTAATGGGTGTTTTTTTTAAAACTAACTTGTCATGCTTTTTTCTTTTTCTTTCGTCCAATTTATTGATTTTTTTAATATAAATTAAAAAAAATAAAATCAAAGCAATAATTTAGGAGTAGATTTTCAGTTGTGTATCAACGATGGTACTAGTTGTCGAAGGCATGGTTCCAATTAAGTTATGATTTCAACTCCAAAAAAAAAAGTAGTGCCACTGGTAGCATTGTTTTTTTATTTGAGGGTAAATTTTAACTATCGTAAAAAATAATGTGGAAACATTACAGATCAGAAAATTTAAAATATCAAAAAAACACCTAAAAAGGGAGGGGGGATACTACCGGTAACACCATTTTTAAAAACAGGGTAAAAAATGTGACCCTTGAAAAAATGAGAACTCGACAAAGTTTTCGTTAAGCTAGTAATATTGTTTATGTCATTTGGTACTACAATTAGTTCCCTTGCAAGGACTTCTTCATGTGCCTCCTTGGGCCCTTCCCATTTAATAAGTGAAATATCATACAATGTGATTTTTTTTCTTGTATCACGGTTTCAAAAGCTTCTTTTGCACATTAATATTAATTGTACCAATTGGGTCCATCCAAGGATATCCCAAAACAATATCCACATCATCTATATTTATAGCATAAAAATCTGAATGCAACACATATGTATCCATGGTAATATTCAACTATTTAAAAACTTGAACATTTTCACCCTCAACATATGTGCTTTGAATATTATTTGTGGGAACCTGTAATCTTTTAGCCAAGTTAACATTGATGAAATTATGTTTGCAACTAGGGTTAATAGAAACAATGACCTTTTTCTTGTTAAATACCTACATGAAGTTGTCAAGTGAAAATGAATCCCTAGGGCTCTTCTTATCCTTCTTCACAACATTTGACCACATGTCTAAAAATATCTTTTCATATTCTTCATTTGAAATATCTTTCTTCTCGTTATAATGAATTTAAGTCTAGATGTCCACAACATCTTTTAAATTCATACATACCCACAATCTCCACCTATTTCCCCATAATAACTCCATTTCTTGTATGTATTCTTCAATACTTGGACCATCAACTTTACCTATAAAATACATCTTGCTTTCTATAACCAAAAAATAGAACTAGGATTTGAAAAATCACTTACTTTCTAATGGAGTGCTCTTATGTAATTAGGGTTTGAGGCCGAAAAGATAAAATGATTATAACTTCTACTATACTTCTTGAATTGGTTATTCTGACAACAATTATGAAATGCCATGGCCTTTCTGGACCAATTGGCAGTGGTTTCACTAAAATCTATGCACTATATAAAAATATATCAAATCTACGAAGTTGATGATTATCACCCAAAAAAAAAAAAAAATTGCTAATTTTAAATCAATAGTAACTTCACTTCCTGACCTCCTTTTTTAATGATAAATTTTTTAAATTGGGTATTTTTTCAAGAGGAACCCATATCTATGGTTGGTTTCTTCAAATTATGCACATAAAGTTTTAGAAATTAACATGAATGTTGTCGTCCTCTTTTTTCTATGAAAAATCCTCAAAAAATATTAAAAAAAAAAAAAAAAAAATATTCCACTTCATGCTAGGAAAGAGTTTTGATTCCACTTGTAGTAAAACTTCAAGGATATAACAGAGAATATATCCCTTAACTTCATAAATAAACTCTTAAACTCCAAAGATACCCAAAACATTCACCATGAACAACACAAGAATATAGAGAGAAGAACTCTTAGGGTGGGGTTGTTAGCGCTAATTCTTGCAAGGGGGTGTTTCTCTCCAATTTCGGGCCCTTGGTGTAAACGCATAGAAATGGGGTTTAAAAACCCATCAAATGCATTTTATTCAAAGGTCGCAATCATGAGCGTCAAGCGCAGCACACAGAAGGAGTCCATTTTGGGCTTAAAATCAAGTGAGCGGGCATTTTGTTTTCAACAGGGAGGATCCATAGATGGAACAGATCGACGGTCATCGGGTAAGCTTGAGTCACGGAGTTGCACGAGGTTTAGCGCATGGGCTCATCTCTTGTGGCCAAAGTCACGAAATGATCGTTCACGATTTCGGCTACATGGCGCCTGATCAGGCTCAATTGGCATTTCGGCTACCGAAACTTCAAAAGACAAGGGCTCGCTCCTCCACTGCATCGGGAATCGTCGAAACCTGAAACGCGAAATGTAAAAGCCCCCCAGGAGCCGTTTCGGCATTTCGGCTACCGGGACTTTGAAAGACAAGGGGTCGCTCCTCCACTGCATCAAGAATCGTCGAAACCCAAAACTCGAAATGTAAAATCCCCCCAGGAGTCGTTTCGGCATTTCAGCTACCGGGACTTTGAAAGATAAGGGGTCGCTCCTCCACTGCATCGGGAATCGCCGAAACACAAAATGTAAAAGCCCCCCAGGAGTCGTTTCGGCTACCGGGACTTTGAAAGACAAGGGGTCGCTCCTCCACTGCATCGGGAATCGTTGAAACCCGAAATGCGAAATGTAAAAGCCTCCTTGAAGACAGTTGCATGGCCCTGGTTACGTTGAGAGTGAAACCTGAAGAAATGAAGGCTGGCCTCCAAGCTTTGGAAAACCGACACATGGTCATTCTCTATGTATTCAGTCTTAGCCACCCTCCATGGAAGAAGCAGTTAATGAATATTGAGCAGGTGGTTGAGACCTCAGCTCAACCCATAAATGGAAGGCATGGGAAGGGTCAGAAGCAGTCAATCCGTGGTACTCCGATGGATAGTTTCCCTGCAGAAGTCATGTCGTCTGAAGCAATGTCAGACAAGAAGTTGCATGTACAGTCTGAAGGAAGATCATGCGCACGTCAAGCCTTAAATGAGGTAGCTCGTCTACCCTCCTGGGGCTAAGGAGGTGAATTTCTCCGGGTATATAGACTGAGTTTTCATATTTTGTAAAGGATGGATGGTAGAGCAGAGCTCTCCACTGTAATGTTTTAATGAAGCATTGGTTTTCCTGGTTATGTATCTGTATATGAAATTTCCTTGTTTAATGTAAGGCAACTCTCTTTTTCATCTTGTTTCGATCTCATACTAAAAGGGTTCATGATTGATTGATTCACATGAATTGTCATGACTGTGTTATGATAAAGGATTTATTATAACATTTTTATGTTCTTTTAGTGTTTCTGCTTTTGAATATAAGAAGTTCTTGTGTTCAAAGTTTTCTTCTACAGGCTGTTGGAAGCTCGATGCCTACAGCAGCCCTTCACATTTCCTCACAAAAGTCTTCCTCCTACTCACCCTTATTACAACTTACCGACTGAAGTTGAACCAAGACCTCATCTGCTTGTGCATGCCTGGCCTAGTTTCTGAGTTAGAACGATATTGTTCCGAGTTTACTTCCATTCATCACCCTCTATCAACAAATAGTGACATAAACTGATAGGCCTCAGGCTTACTCCTGCTACAATCCAGGAGTGACTTCTGATGCTAACAGGGGTAACACCACCAATCACTCCATATGGAAGGAATCACTCCACAAGTCATGCTTGCTAATTCAACACACCTCCAATACAATGATACTCATGTGTATTTATACTTTCTCATACCCCTAGGGGTGTATACCAACTACCCATTATTATTATATTATTTCATTTTAATTATATAGTGGATGTATTCCATTACTATGGCCACATTACATTCATTATCCCCATGGGTACCTCCCTAGGTACCCCATATTATCCTCCCTAGGTACATTACAGGTTGCTCATGAAGTTCCATTAAGAATTAGGCAATTAGAATTTTTGAGAATAAATTCCAAAAACATATCTTTGTCGTAGTCACAAAAACAAAGAATAAAAATGAGGAGTAGTGATGCTTACTAAAGCTCTGATCAAACATGGATGATTTAGACTAAATGCATCAATGAATTAATAGAGAAAGTGAATGTGAAAATGAAAATATAACACATATTTTACTTTTAACATAGTCATGATGCATTGCTAACATCAATGCACCAATGAGACCTTTTGTTTAATGCTTGAACATGCTTATGATACATAGACACACCAAGTAGGACAAGAACTTTTTTTTAATTGTACAATGCATTATACAATAGTAGATACATTGTATGACATAACAAGGCTGCATGGCAGCTTATACCTGCCGCTATGCAGGTATAATAAAATAAAACAATAGTTGTATTGAATCCACCGTATGTGTCGAGATGAATAACAAATTCATTTGTTCAATATGGCAGGCAAGCGTCATCTCATTAAAGGACGTTGAATATCATTCCGCAGCCATTGAAAATCCTTACGTAGCCGYTGCAATAAGACATGCATTTGAACAACTAATCACAATTTAGAAAAATGTTTTAAAATAATTTAAAAAATCAAATTGTAATGTTATACCTTTAAAAATGCTCAAAACTATTTTGGTCAAACCCCAACTAATAAATGATCAATAGCATATCCAATAATATATACCACCACAAGCGACAGGTATAATAACCAATATTCCTTCACATTATTTTGAATGATCTTAAAAAACCCAAATTTCATAAAACATTTAGATTATACATTGTAAAACGCTCAAACTTATATGTAAGGTTAACACTCAAAATTTGTAATATAAAAATAAAACTTATATTTAAGTTTAACCCTTAAAAAAATTGTGAAAAAAAAAATACAAATGCCATCAACTTTGAATTGTACAAAATATTATATTATTTTATTTTAACTTTAACACTCAAATAATTGTGAAAGAAAAAGTACAATTGTCATCCATTTGAATTCTACCTACAAAATATTATTTTATTTTATTTAAATGTGCCTAGGAAAAAGGTACCCATTAAATGAGAACAACCAAAATAAAAAATGCATTTCCATGGCAAAAAAGAAAGGGTTATTTATTTAACAAGATGGGCCCCCAACTTTTGACAATATATATAAAAAAACAAGAAATATTTATTACAATTACATTGGGGGAAGTGAAGGCAGCAATAAGACTTCAAAGTTTTTGGCCAATAAGATATCACATAAATGAGATTTAAAATTTAAAATAAATAATTATTTTTTAAAACTTTGGATAAAGGGGTGTATATTTTATGATCAACCATGAATTAATAAAAAGTCAAGCCTAACTCAAAACTATATACCATGCCTATCGGCATGTATAATAACATATATTTGGTATTATATGAAAATCATTGATGTTAGAAGTAGTGCACTTTAATATATGTGATGCATCGTGTATTGTGTATCTAGTAAATTACACACCATGCATTGCAACCTAATGCATTTTTTGAAAACAAACATCCTTCGATGCTCCTTTACGGACCATTGAAAACAATATTATTTGATAAGTTATTTTTTGTGTTGTTATCCCTCTAATGCTCATCGATCATGGAGCACCAATAAACTATTTTATAAAGACCACCAATAAACTTGTTTGTTAACTTGTACATTATTCACATACACACATGCATCCATATAACATGTTGAAAAAAAAAAAATCCAATACACAAATATATTCAACTACTTAACCATTTTATTATTATTATTATTATTATTATATATAAACTACTCAACCATTTTATTATTATTTTATTATTAAGAAGACCACTCCTTCATAAACACCGCTAACCAAAAAAAAACTTTATATAATTTAATAATAATAATATTTTATTATTACATTTTATTATTAATAAAACCACTACTTCATAAACACCGCCTAACCAAAAAAAACTAAACTTTTGTATAATTTAATAATAATAATAATGTTTTTTATTACAATAAACCTTAGACTAAACCATTAGAATCAAATAGTTTGTCCTACCCTTTTCCTTTGTTGGGACAGAACTAGAAGCATGTGCACTTATCAAAGATCATAGTCAATAATTATATACATATTGACTTTTCTCTACTCGATCTAATCATATAATTTCCTATTTAGCATGTAGTGATTTTTTTTTTTTAATTTAAGAGTTTTTGAATATTGTTTTTGACACATTTTAGTGTGATGTGATTTATGGTGGTGAGTATGTATTGGAACGGTGTATTTTAAAAGATAATTAAATTTTATAGTTTTATAATAATATTTTGAGTGGTATACATTAATATAAAGATTTCTAAGAATGTTCGTAATATATTTAATTGTTATTAAACTTGTAAAATGAATATAGTAAAATTAAGTTGTAAATTTTCAAAACAATTTATAAAATATTAATAGTAAAGTAGTGAGTTAAGTTAAATTAGTATAAAAATATTAAATTTTAATTTAATTATTGAGGAATGAAGTAAAAATTTATTTTGCAAATTATTGATAATATTAAAAATATTATGACATTTAAATTTAAGGAAAAATTGTGTTGTAATAAAGAATTAGAGGATAATAGAAAATTAAGATATTACGAGGAGGTGATTAACTTTGATTTAGAAGATATCCCAATTCAAGTGACAGATGGAGAAAGGATGGAACCTCCAGGGCACATGGGTTCCATGGAACACCCAGTTACTAACCCCTAGGAGACGCATGCTTCTATACTTACCATCCAACATGACAAAAATTAATTTGAAATTAAAGGAGGGAACCTGAACCAAGCTGGGAAAGATGTCTTATTTGACCCACAATAAATATGGTAATTCATTTTTAGATCTAGTCTCAAGGACCTGGTTCTTTCACTGGACAATTCATATGGTTATCACTGGCATGGCAATGAAGATGACGACCATCCGTAGTCACCACACCATCAATTATGGATTTAATGGCGAAAGTCAAACGCCCTATAATTCATGGCATCTTAACGCAAAGGGTACAACAATTCTTGAAGAGGGTACGATGAAATCGATAAAGGAAGCCATGCGTCAGACTAATCCCTAGGTTTCTCGCGACGCTCCCTCCACCTCTGAGTAATTTGTCATGTTTTATTTACATATTGATAGCTTGTATAGTTATAATAACCATAATGAAAATCCACAAACTATAGATAGAGAGAACAATTTTTTTGATAGGAACTATATAAATGACAATAGCCTATTTTTTTATATATTCCAAGCAGTCCACCCATGAAGTAATTGTTCTACTGCTAGGTTGGTTTCCCAAGTGGCAGGCCAACAACAAAACACCTGTAATTTGTAATTTTTGTCATCTTATATTAATAAAAAAAAAGTTCACTTAGAAAGAAAAAAAGACTAAACGCCCACAAGCTTCATATTCAAAGAGAGTGTTGGAAAATTCATAAAATGCCATGGGTCGAAAGAAATTGTCATCTTTGTAACACTAAGAGGATTGAAATTGAAAAACACTTTTGTTTGTATTCGTTGTATTTGTATTTGTATTTGTTTGTATTTGTCAATTTTGAAGCAGAACTCTACACTTTTGTTTGTATCTGTTGTATGCCTTGGCTCAACCCCCTTTTAATGAATATAAGTTTATGTTTTGGTTTTTTTTAAATGAAAGATATTTTATTTTTTATACGGAATGAGTGGGAAAGTCAAGTAACAAGCATAATCACATTGTAATCAATCAACCATTATGTTAGTAAATGTAGAGTATTGTTATTGTTTTTATTGGATACATGCTTGTTAAGCATTTTTCTTTTTTGTGAAACGCGTAGTGTGATTGTGTGTGTGCAAGTAATAAACAAGGATAATAATTAAGACAAGAAGTAGTGGTGTTTGGTGTCTTTGAACAGTTTTTATAACTTTAAACTCTACTTTCTTGTTTATGTGATATGTTTGTTTTTCATGAGTTAACATATCATTTTTGTTCAAGAAAAACCTTCCCAAGAAACTAAAGTGATGTTTCCCCATATTTGTAGATGTCATACTTTGTAAATTCGTCGATGTAAATTAGTGCATCTCATTTAAGGAAATCCAAACCAAACATTTACCAACATGAAACTAGTTAAATACCAAATAACACTAACAACAACCAATTAAACTAATTCCCTAAATTAAACTAACATATTCATTAAAAAAAATTATTATTTGAATGAAAACTTTTATAAAAACAAAACTTAAAAAATAACCCACCATAATTATAACAAAGTTTTTCTTTTCAACCATCAACATATTAAAAAGCAAAACTTAAAAAATGGCACCCCTTTAAGTGTAACAACGCTCTACTTTTCAACCATCAACGTTATAAAAAGCAAAACTTTATTTTGGTAAGTTAAGATCGTTAAGTTATTTTTTATACATGTGATTGAGGACTTTAGCACACAAGGTGGACTTACCTCGCATCCCCATGTTTTAATATTTGAATAATGTCGTGGAAGTCTTTCTTTATAGGTGTCCCACACATTGATTATCCTAGTGCAAACATATTTATATTTTTGTAAAGTGGAGTCCATAATGAAAAATCTTCCATGGAAAGTGTAGAATCAATAATTCATTTTCTACCAAACGATAATAACATAAAGAAACTCATCAAGTAAAGTACAAGTGATTAAGTATTTCCTTGTTTTCTTATTGTGGAGTATTTGCGTACCAACACTTTGAAATTTTGATGCAAATTAATTAGATATTAATATTCATTGTTGGTTAAAGTTGGTTCATGTGGCGTAAGTAAGGAATATGATATGTAAAGATGTTAAGTTGAAGGAATATGATATGTAAAGATGTTAAGTTGAAGGAATATGATATGTAAAGATGATAAGTTGAAGGTGAAAATTTAATGCAAATTAATTAGATATTAATATTCATTGTTGATTAAAGTTGGTTCATGTGGCGTAAGTAAGGAATATGATATGTAAAGATGTTAAGTCAAAGGTGAAAATTTAATACAAATTAATTAGATATTCATATTTATTGTATGTTAAAGTTGGTTTATGTTTTGTAAATATGTTAAGTCGAAGGTGAAAATTTAATGCAAATTAATTAGATATTAATATTCATTGTATGTTAAAGTAGGTTCATGTTTCGTAAGGAATATGATATGTAAGGAATATGATATGTAACGATGTTAAGTTGAAGGTGAAAGAACTTTGGAAATTTAATGCAAGTTAATTAGATATTAATATTCGTTGTAGATTAAAGTTGGTTTATTTGACGTAAGGAATATGATATGTAATGTTAAGTAGAAGGTGAAAGAATGTTTTAAGGGAAATAGAACTTAAAAAGCAAAAAGAAGAAGAAAGTAACAAGAAAGCACTAGCACGATGAGATGGGGAGCTATGAATAAGTTTAAGAAAGAGATTCCCTAAATGAGACACATTGTTATAGAGAAGCACTTCTAAGATTCAAGGCTATAAAGAAAGAGATTCCCTAAATGAGACAAATTATTTTGCCGAGTTAATAAAAAGGCCTACCCATTTGAGAGTAGGACCCAGAGACATAGTCCACCAAAGACGAACTTCATTATCAAGTTTTTTGTGTTCAGATCTTATGCATATGTCTCTTCATTATTGAGTTATTCCTTCTTTATGGTGCACTTCATTTTATGCTCATTTAATACAATTCTTTATTAAGTCACATCGATAAAAATATCTCAAATCAATGGAAGATTTGAGATAAAAGATATATGAATATGCTTCTTTCTTTGTTAGAAAAGTGTCAAAGTTTTAAGCTCATTTGCATATTATTGAAAATTTGGAAGCAATGGGGTGATCATAAATATCATCATATGTAAGTAAAAGATGTGTGATGTTTATGCAAGCGATGTGCATATGAGACAAAAAGATGTATGGTGGTAGAACTTTCACTGCTATGTAAAATTATTACTGTCCAAATGGCATACTTATCCAAGGATGGAATTTTAACCACACTTTCTCCTGAGAAACCACCATGTGGCAACTCATTCATATGATAAGGGAAACGACTATTAACCATGTCAATGGAACTCTTACCATTTATTTGATGACCACTATCCTCACCTAAACATATATATGACGGGATTTATGCTTCAATTGGGTTTAACTACTATGTAGATATGGGGCCTTTTTTATACATCATAATTCTTAAATGAATCTTTAATGAATATTTTTACTTGGTTTATATGGAAGGGGGTATCAACATGGAATGTAATCTTAATATAAGGATATGACATTGTAGTTTTTAATATCACATAGATAATATTTACAAGTTAAAGATTCCCCACAAGTCATGGCACTCCAATCGTCAATAATGTTGATACCAAAGAAAAAGAAGTTGTTATCACATCAACAAAAAACTTACACTTCAAACCCAACTCCGAAAGTAGGAAATGTTCTATAAATTTTCCCTCGTAAGGATTGAGTCTTTTTCAAATTTATGTATCGTAATTAAGAAGAAAAATAATTATTTGTTGTAATTAAGAAGAAAAATATTTAGGTATTGTAATTAATGAAAAACATTGAGCATGACTTATTACTTTATAACTAAGCCCATGTGAAATAAGACTCATCAAAGAAATATAGGGCGAGGATGTTCGTTGTAATTGATATTGTAACGTCCCTTGTTACCAAAATACTCTAATACCATACTGTAACGTCCCCCGTTACCAACATTAACAAAATGCTTTGATACAAAATTGTAGCATACCCATCCTCCTAGTTGGATACCACACTCTGAAAACAACCTGTAATGTTACCCAACTTACTACTGAGCAACACTACTCCAAAATCTAGTGTGAAGATTCTACTATATAACATTGGTCTGTGTATAAATACTTGAAGTAACATGCTCAACCCCAAGTTGAGTCGCATCACCCAAGCTTTCCTCTTTTGACACAACTTATAACAACGGACATAACTCAATACAACTGCATGCACAAGCATACTGAGCACACAAATTTACTGCGCGTGTAATCCATTCTGAACATGTGTTCACCACTACGTGCGCAATCATGTTGGCGTCGCACACCAATTTTGATTTCCTCGTATGTGTGGATTGCTTCCCTATGCCAACAAGTGAATCCAACGTATATGCGCACATAGTATTTCTCTAGGCACACGACCATTCTCACCTCGCCTTAGAGACTCATGACAATTATCATAAGGTTTACTTAACAGGAAAAACAAACAACAATTGTCATACTTATGCATGGCTACAAATATTGAATATCAACACCACACTTACATGTGTAAGCAACATTATACAAAATAACAACAATTACTTATATGCAACAACATACAAGAATTAAACCTATATTAAACATAGATAATTAAGCACACAATAAATTAGACAAGCACATAAAGAAACTTATCTTTTATGAAAATCCACTGACTATGTGCAGAACTCAGATGTTCCTCCCAACCATAGACTTTGTTTCATATATACTTTCAACAACAGGTCACCTCCGAGTTGGGACTTAACTCCACCAGGGAAAAAGGGTTCCTAATGACGGGCTAAGGTCTGATACTCAGCAGAATTGTTAATTCCAAGGTGTCACTGATACAACTAGTCTACAATCTCGCATTCCCCACGTGCATGTTACACCCAAGGAAGTGTGCCCCTTCTCCACTCAATTGTCCCTCGGTTGCCCCGCTTCCCTTCCATGGTTCCATCAATATGACAGACAAGAAGTCTCAAACCACTGCAACTAATTCCTAGCTCACTAAGGAATAATTGCCAACAAGACTCTCACCTAGAGAGAATGCTCACGGGCCTAAAAACCTGCCTCTTCGACAATAAATCTCTCACCTAGAGAGAATTCTCATGGGCTTGACAACTCACCTCTTCAACAGAAAAAATATATAAAAATATAAAAATAAATAAATAAATAAAAATTGGTTACAATACAAAAAAAAAACCTTTACAATATTTTCTCTACAACTAAGGTAATAGTCGTATACTCCAGATGGTCTGACCCCTTCTGCACATGCGAAAATGAATGAATCACCCCAAAAGAATAAGTTCTTTCCCCCAAAATACACTAAATTCAACAATATATATTGCATGCCTTAACTGGACACTTGACACCTTTAGAACTAGCTTTTAGCCACTTGGTGACCCGTTCCCATCCCTCAAGAACTTAGGATAAATAAATATTCATAAATTACACTTTTCAGAAATATTAATAAAATATTCCCTAACACTTAAGTCCCCCCCCCCGCTTTTCCCTTTTTCTGGTGGAGTTATCCCCCCATCTCTTTTCATCTGATATGTCCATGCGCAGCGATTTGATGTTATTAATAACTTGAGTTTGACTACATTTATAAGGATAGGCGCACTAGCGTATTTGCGTCCCAACTCAACAGCCTCATAATCACAAAGGCTCTCCATCCTCAAATACATATACATCCAAAAATATATAGATATATATAACTCGGCTCGATGCACACTTCCAATTAATCCCCGTGCACTTTCTCAAGTGCAGGCAACACTGTGAAATGTGTGCATACTTCCTTTGATGTGCAATCACACG
Source organism: Picea engelmannii (assembly GCA_009831015.1). Classification (NCBI taxonomy): domain Eukaryota; kingdom Viridiplantae; phylum Streptophyta; class Pinopsida; order Pinales; family Pinaceae; genus Picea; species Picea engelmannii. The sequence continues at coordinate 34,794 of ML777066.1, read as the reverse complement.
CACTTAGTACCCAAGTGTGCACAAGTGACAACACTATGAAATGTGTGCACCCTTTCTTTGATAACAACTCCTCGCGCACTACTAAGGTGCACGCAAAACCAAAACTTGGTGCCAACAGCTCACTAGCCTATATGTATATTTACATTTACAATTGGTACCAACTCACTAGCCTATATGTACAATTACAAAGGGTTCAGATTAGGGATATTACATCCCCCCCGCCCTTATTTATGCATTTTCTTCGATGCATTCTATACACATGTACATACAAAATTTCAAAAATCTTCAAAAATATGTAGATACTCTGCTCGCATAGCATCCTTGTGCTCCCAAGTTGCATCCTCAAGACTGTACCGAGTCCATTGGACCTTTACCAACTCCATGGCTCGATTCCGGAGTTGTTTGATTTTTCAATCCAATATGCAAACCGGTCGCAGTCGAAAATCGCCTTCTGGCTCCAATTGAATTACATTCCAATCAATAATATGATTAGCATCAAATAGGTGATTTTTTAGCAATGATACATGGAAAACATTATGAATACACAAGGATGCTAGAAATGCAAGCATATATGCGACAGGACCAATCCTCTCTAGGATTTCAAATGGCCCGCAATAGCACATTGCCAACTTAGAAGAATTTCCCAATTTCAGGGAACCGCATCTGGATTTTACTTTCAAGAACACACAGTCACCCACTTTAAACTTGTTATGGGTTCTTCTTTTATCTGCACATCTTTTCTTCCTATCTTGGGCATCCTTTAAATTCTACCTTATCTTTACCATCTTCTCTTCCATTTCCCTAAGCAGATCTGGCCCAACCACTATGTGGTCTGCTGGGTTGTCCAAACACACTGGAATGTTGCACTTTTTACCATAAAGTGCCTCAAATGGGCTCATCTTTAAAGATGCTTGATACCCTTTGTTATAAGCAACTCTACCAAGTGAAGGTAGTCTTCCCATTTTGATGGTTTATCCATCACATACATCCTAAGAATATCTTCAATCACCCAATTTACCCTCTCTATTTTTCCATCAGGCTCAAGGTGATATGTTGTGCTAAAGTTCATATTTGTTCCAAATCCTTCGAATATCCCTTTCCAAAAGTTCGAGGTAAACTTGGAATCTCTGTCAGACACAATTGTCTTCAGTACACCATGCAACTTAGCAATTTCTCACATGTATATTTCAGCAATGTTGGTTGCCTTGTGCGTTGACTTCACTGAAATAAAATGGGCAACTTTAGTAAGCTTGTCCACCACTACCATAATAGAATCATGTTGCTTAGCAGTCCTAGGCAGATTAGTAATGAAATACATGCTCACAACTTCCCACTTCCACTCAGGAATGGGAAAAGGTTGTAGCAAACAAACTGGATGTCTATTCTTAGCCTTGGCCTTTTGACATTCAAGGTATCTAGCAATAAAATAAGCAACCTCCTTTTTCATGCTTGGCCAATAGTATTGTTTTTTTACTGTGACAATTGTTTTCTGATAGCTTGAGTGTCCTGCATAAGGAACTTTATGCATCTCTAATAATAACGTACTTTTCAACTCCTAATTATTTGGCACATACGCTCTGTGCCTATACATGAGGATTCCATCCTCTTTTAGCTCATAACCTTTCAATTTATGTTGTGACATACCTTGATGTAAATTTTCATTTATGTCCACAAAGTGTTGATCTTATTTGGAAAATTCTAAAATTTTGTCACACAAATCTGATTTGTACATGCGAATAGATGTAGCATGCATCTCATGCACCCTCATGTTGAGTGCGCTAGTTACCTTGTTTTCTTTTTGTCTAATATGCTTTATGTCAAAGTCATACTCACTGAGCAATTATAACCACCTGCTTTGTTTGGAATTTAAACTTGGTTGTCAAAACGAATACTTCATACCACTATGATCTGTCCTCAACTCAAATATTTTACCCATGAGATAGTGTCGCCACATCTTCAAGGCATGCACTATGGCTACCAATTCTAAATCATGAGTAGCATAGATCCTTTCATGGTATTTTACATTTATTTATTCATAGCACACCACATTCCCATTCTTACTAAGGACTCCATAGAGCCCTTCCTTGCATGCATCCGTGCACACAACGAAGTTTGCATCTGAATCAAAAATTCTTAAAATTGGCGCACTTGTCAACAAACTCTTCAAGTGATGAAAACTCCTTGCACAATCCAGAGTCCATTCAAATTGTGCACCTTTCTTTTGTAAGGATGTAATTGGTTGTGCAATTTTCGAGAATCCTTCAATAAACCTTATGTAATAACCTGCAAGTCCCGTAAAGGACCTCACATGTGCAACATTTCTTGGTGTCGGCCATTCCTCAATGGATTTTATCTTTTTCGGATCCACGGCTATTCCTTCCTTGGAAATGATATGACCTAAATAATGAATCAATCACTGGTAAAATGAGCACTTTCTCATCTTTGCATAAAGTTGATGCTCCCTCAATACTTGTAGTACCATATTCAAGTGTTGCTCGTGCTCTTCTTCAGAGTTTGAGTAAAGAAGTATGTCATCCAGAAATACAATGACAAACTTATCTAAGTAATTTATGAAAAATCCTTTCATCAAACACATGAAGACAACTGGTGCATTTGACAACCCGAAAGGCACCACTGTGAAATCGCATTGTTTGTATCTCATTCTAAAGGTAGTCTTGATCATGTCTTATTCTTTAATTCTCACTTGGTGATATCCATATCTGAAATCAATATTTTAAAATATCTACATGCCCCTTAGTTGACCAAAGAGGTCATCTATCCTTGGAAAACAATACTTGTTCTTTATTGTTACCTTGTTCAACTACCTGAAGTCGATACAAAGCCTCAACGTACCATTCTTTTTATTTACAAACATTACTGGGGAACCCCAAGGTGACACACTTGGGTGTATATACCCTTTCTTCATAATCTCTTCAAGTTGCATCTACAACTCCTTCAACTCTAGCGTACTCATCCTATAAGGAGTCTTGGATACAGGTGTTATTCCACGAATCATATTTATAGAGAAATCAATATCTCTCTTCGGTGGCAACCCCGATATCTCTTTAAAGACATCCTCAAATTCTTTCAGTATTGTGTAGTATTCCACATTTGGCACTTTATCCTTAGGTGCTTCTTCCATGTGTGCTACAAATACTTGACATCCTTTCATGTATCTTTTCTTCAATTGCAAGGTTGAAACCTCTTTGATAGTTACAACTCTTGGAATGACTTGAACTATTATTAAGTTTCATTTCTCACCCAAGCAAGTAAATGCCTTATTGTAACAGTCTAGAACAACATGATGTTGGTCTAACCAATCCATACCAATGAGGAAATCATACAATCCCAAAGGTATGATATTGAAATCATATTTTGTGTGCAGTCCATTCATATCCATTGGACATGCCTTCACCATCTCATTAATTTTCCTTTCAACTCCTGTAGTTAACTACACCAACCAAGGTTTTTCAAGCTTTATTCTTGGCAATTGGAATCTTTCCACCATCTTAGGATCTAGATAACTATGACTAGCTCCTGAATCAATTAAAATAGAAATGGGTTGGTTATTAATCTTACCTTCCACTTCAATCATGTGTGAATGAAACTTGGCTTGCTTGTTATTTAGGGATGCATAAATCCTAGGTACATTTCTACCCATGTCTTCAATTGTCATAGCTTGTTGTACACTATGCACAATCCTCTCGTTTTCAACCTCTTTGAGGGAAATCTCTGTGTGTATTATCTTTGCCACAACTCCAACATTGAATAGGTTGTTGCCTTGGTTTTTTCCCCACTGTCTCTGTCATTCTGGGCTCTTTGGAAGTTGTATGTCCTTGCATAGTATTTTTGAAAAAGGGTGGCTTAATCCCCTTCTTCCTCTATTCCACCTGGCTTTTCATCGTTTCTTCCCAAGCCTTTTGGAAATTCAGTCTTCCCCTTTGTTGATCATAAAGACATTTAGCATGCCTTATGGTTTCCTCCAATGCATTGGGGTCATCATATTGCATCTTGTCACTAATAAATGAGGATGGCCCTCTGAGGCACCTCTGAATTTTAACTTGCTCATCCTTGATGAATGCGACATATTTCAGGAGCTCTAAGAATATTCTTTCATACTCATCTATTGTCATACTCCCAAGATTGGGTTCAAAGAACTCCTTCATTTTTTGGTCATAGTATCGCTTGGTTAAGTATTTATTTTGAAAATACCTCTTGAACTCCCTCCAAGTAATATTCTTCTCATCAATGTGTTGCACTTGTATGAACTAATCCCACCACATTGATGTTTTTCCTTTTATCTAATAGAGGGAAATTCTCCCTTCTTCTTGTGCTGATAATTATGCAGTTGGAAATACTTCCTCATACCCATCAGCCAGGTCTCTTCATATTCATACTTCTTGTGCTCATTGTGAAAGGTAGGAGGCTTGATCTTACTCATTTCTCCATGTAGCTCATCCACGTCAGTCCTTCTCTTATGCTTTCTGACTGGAGATGGACTTAAGTCTGTAAAAAAATGGAAAAGTGGGTATTTAGCCAATTTGAAGCACAATTATTTTTGGGAAAAGAATGGGACTGATATTGTAAGATTGCACAGTAGATCAGAAGGAAAATTGGGACAACTTGGAAGCTCAATTGTTGATGTAAATCATTTTGAATCATTAGTAATGAAGCGATCATGCATTGGAAGCAGACTCGGAGACGTAGCGAGGAAGTCTGTTGAACTCCATTATGAATTTTTGTCTTTCTGTTTCTGATTTATTTATGCTGTAATTTTCTCATTTTCCACAGAATTTTAAATGTTTATATATTTCGCATTAAGATCTGGATGCAGTAAAAGTACATAAACTAACTCGCATGTTAAAATTTTAGTTAAAAGAAGCAATCGCATTACATTATGAAGTGCACTGTCAAATTAAATATCTTAGAAACTGAAAAAGATTAGTTATCAATGAAGAACTAATGATTAGCTTGGTAACTTAAGATTTTCAGATCAACCACATATTGAGGCATCATCACCACCTAAATTAGCACCACCACATCCACCACCAACCTCAACACCATCACTATGTGAAGTAGACACATCCTACTTACAATCACATGGGCCTGTGTGTTGTCTACCCTTGGCACATTGCAGTTAATCCAAAATGGATTTGCATAATTACCATATGAATCTATTGATGCTATAGATGGCTTGAAGATCATAATTGTGTACATCTAACAGAGGGCGTTGATTTTGTTGGATTCATGTCATCAACTTTTGTTATGTTTTTGACACCCTAAACAAAATTTTCAATGCTCGTGTTAGATGAGTTGTCAAAGGATTTCCTCATCCATAGTGGGAATTGTTTCTAATTTATATTTTTCCAATAAGCTATCATGCACCTAAAATGGATTTTATCTACAAAAGTTATGGCCCCGACAAGGTGATGATCCAAATATTCCCCACATGTCCAAATGACAACCATGTCAGCTCACCGTGATTTTAATACAGGGAGATACTAACATGGGGGAATCCATTAGAGACTTCTAGAAGCATCATGGAGGCTCCAAGAGAGTTGTGAAACCCTAAACATAATGTTAATTCTAATTATAATAACCCTAGTAGAGTAGGGGGAATAGGTTCACTTTTTCATTAGTTGTTGGTTGTTCCATTGTTTGAGCAAGAGTGTGATGGAGATGTTAACAAAGAAGAGAGACATAAGACTATTATAGAGGATTGTAGAAAACCATGGCATCCCATAGCTTAAAAATAATCTTTGAAATCTTTGTAATATATAATATTGTAATATCTCTAATACAAGAAGACAGAAGGCACGACCCTTCATAACAATGTTGGTTTTATTGTATGTGTTTATAAGGTAAATATTTGTCTTCCATTGTGTGTCTCTGTTATTTTATTCTATTTTATATGTCATGATAGTTCAAGAATCCATATGGCATGTTTGTATTTATGTTGAAGTGTTAAATACAAAAAGATAACTTTATAGTCAAGCATAGGATTATTGTCGTGGTTTAAGTTTAGATTTGTTTTGGTGAGATGAATGTTGGATATTTTTCTACTCTAAAGACCCATCATATTCAATCTACAGTGAAGGAACAAACAAGATCTCACCTGAGACGCCAAGAGAATCACATAGACCACTAATATTGTGTCGAATGCAAAGGGACAACACATATAGGAAAACCTCTCAAGAATAAACCCCATTCATCCATTCATCACTAAGTACCAGGTTATCATCCATAAGAAAATAAACAAACGTATATTCAAAATGTAACACATAAGAACGTGGAGAGAAAGGACTTCATATTTCACTCATTAACTTCAAATTCATTCAGATACACATTCATAACTGAGATCTATGTCATGCACTCTAGTCTCTCTTTTTCATTCATACACAATTTCTATCTCTATTACAAACTCATGCAAAACTAGGAAAAAATTGGATGTGGAACTCTCTCTTGGTGTTCCAATCTACTCTGTGTTACCATCATGAACTGTATCTCCTCTTTCGACTACTCTACTCCACTCTCTTGAGTGAACAAAATTCCCACACACTTTATGTGTCCGCATGGATACCCCATATATTTTTTGGAGTGTGGAAATCCTAACTAACTTATCATCTCATCCATACCTTTTCCCATGATCATTCAGGTTGTTATAACAATCAATTACAAATATTCTTGAAAATACACTCAGATTTGGTCTTCATGTCATCTCTTATTGATTCCTTGTGCACAATACAAAAATAGTTTGGCACATGCAGTATTCCTTTTGTTGGCATTGATGTTGATCCTTCCTGGTATCGTGCAATGTATATTCATGGGTGAGAGAACAATATTGATGTGCGGCACATGTGCAACTTCTTCAAAACCTTGGGTGCCAACATTGACCATTGAAATATCCAAAGTGATTTACATATAAAATTAGTATCAGAGAAGGTTTTATTAGGATTTTGGTGGCTTGAGTGTAGTATATTCTTACCCATCTCAAAAAATCCAAGCCTATGGGAGATTTTTAGCTTATCAATCTTGATATTTCCACAAGAAAGGTTAAGAAGCAACTACAATTGGCATACATGGAATAAGAGCACCAAGAAAGACCTATAGATAAAGGTGAAATAATATTTACAAGGTTGAAATCAAAATAAGTTGATATTTCGAAGAGCATGGCTAGCTTCATGGCCTCCCTTGAGAAAAAAATGGTCCCTTTTCAAAGAAACCTTAGTCTCATGAGAAACCAAAATATCGTGAGGAGCCAAGGAAAGAGAAGTAAGAACAAAATCTCAAAAAAGTAGACTACAATGGTCAATATTCTCAAAACCTATTTAAAATGGAATTGAAGGTCAAGATAAAGCCCTATGAAGTTGAGGTAGATGCACTTAAGTTGAAATTTTGGTTGAAATAATTAGAAGTATGTTTCAATGTGCATAATGTACAAGAGGAACAAAAACAAAAATGGTAGACTTAAACTACAAGGCCATGCAAAAAGTTGGTGGGAAAGCTACACCAAGGCCCTCAGGTTGGGGGAAGAACCATTAATAACTAAGTGGGAGTTATTCAAAGACCTCCTCAAGTCCAAATATTACTCTATTGGGTTTGAAGAGGACGAGAGGATTTGATGACATTAATATTGGTAGAGGCAAGGACAAGATGTACAAGAGTATAGTATAGAGTTTTGGAAGCAAGCTATTTAATTGGGAAAAAATACTTGGAACCCAGATGTGGGTGGTCTTCAAAGTCACATAAAGAGGTAAGTTATTCTACTCAAACTCATGACCATTTTTTAGGCTTATGTACAATCCCAATGCATTGAATCTAACAAGAAAATAAAAAGGGGTAAGCAAACTATTTGAAGCAGTTAAACAAGCATGGAGATTTCGAAAAGGGTGAGAAGAAGAAAGAATAAGGGGAAAATAAGAAGACTACATCCTCTACACATGTGTGTGAGGACCCAGCCTAATAGTCATGGTGACCATTACAAAATTAATGATCACACAAAATACAAATGTCAAGAAATGCATCAATTGTTGAATCCCAAGAGTGACAAGCATGATCAATCCAAGAAGAAGAATATTCTAATGGAAGTGGGAAGGGAGACAGAAACCAGCTCAGATGTGAATGAAAAGGTTGTCTACATGATGGTGTAGAAGGATGTGAATCTCAGTAGCTTCCATCAAAAAGAGGAATACGAGATGACTAAGTTATTCCATATCAAGATTAAAATCAAGAAGAATAAGGTCAATTCTCTATTTTTTTTTGGTCCACAGACAAACCTCATTGCAGAGGACTTGGTAAGTAAGTTTTTTTATTCACCCATTTGGGTTGGGTGAATAAACTGATGCAAGGTTAAAATTTTCCATGCATTATAAGGTTGGATTTCCAATCAATTCAAATTGTATTGATGAAATAGAAGTTGATGTAGCACCTCCTGATCTCTATGATTTAGTGTTTTGTAGCCCCTATATGTATATCAGGGAAATGGGAAGTCATCAGGAAGCTTAGAGAAGTCATCAGGGTCTCTTTCCCAGTCAGGTGGGTACCTCAATATGGGGCCTCCAAATGATGGGCCTATAGAGAGAGACGACATGGCACATGCATTTCCATCAGTTGTTGGAATGGAAATGGCTCTTTTTGGTCATTGTTAGGCATATTGTATGATGCTCTTGGGTCATCGGAGATACGATTTATTACTGAGACGCATGAGAGCCATGTTTGACCTCTCCCAAACATTACAAGATACCACCAGTTTTCAACATGCAGATAGGAGATGAGTTTAGGTGTCATCAAAGTTTTAGGGGGAGTCACTTGCTTTGTTAGAGATTCCTTCCAGAGTAGGATTTATTTGATCTCCACCGATGAGTTTTCTAGGTTTATGTGGGTTTGGGTCTGTTGTGCTTCCCCCCCCTTCCAAGGTACATTTACATCGTCGTTTGTTACTTCCCTCCAATGTATTCATCTTATTCCATTCATAATGGGATTGACGAGGACCCCTTTATAGACTTGCATGTTAGCATCACCCAGTACATGGTGATTAGAGAGGTGGTTCTCCTAGGTGACTTCAACTCCTACACTAGAGACCTCTAGATTCCCCTCCACAACCAACCAGATGACATGTTTTTCATCCAAGATATTTATCCATAATCAGTGGGGTTGCACTGGATGTCCGATGATGCATTGTGACCACTCACAACCTATGGTCGACACATTTTAAACTTAGGGGCATCTCAGGAGTTGTTGATCCTCAATAGGCTCCCATGTTTCCCATATTCTCGCTTTTTCACATGTTGGCCTCATGGCGGAGGGGTAAGTGTTGTGGACTATCTCCTATATAGCCATAACTTCCTCCCCTTTATTCACCATTTTTTTGTTTCTCCCATCCCCCTCTTAGACCATGCTCTTATTTTGTTCTCTCTCTGAGCTGACACCCCCCTTCCCGCCACACCCGCCCTAAGGGCCCACCCCACTCTATCTTCTAATTCAATGAGGGTGACCTAGACACCTTATCCACCCACCTCCGATAGATTATCCCCTATGAAACGTAGTTCTCCTTACTTGATTATGCTTCTACCAAGTATAATTGCCTCTCATCCACCATTTGGAATGAAACACCCAAGTCCTACCCTCACTCCACCCATTTCACTTCCACCTCCCAAAAGAACAATTATTGCCATATCAACTGAAGGCATGATGAGGAATGTAAAGACCTCCACTTCTAGCTTCAACGTGATTTTACCCATGCCCACCCCTCCTACTCCAACCTCAAGGCTTCCTATCAGCATATCCTCCGCTGCAAGAAATTCCTCTTTGTCTCTCAGAGAAGATATGATTTATCTAATTCCCTCACTCACTCCCCTAAAAACTTTTGGTATACCATCCTCCTAAGACGCTTCCCATTCCATATGATCTGGACCATGGATACATGTTTTCCCACGTATCCACTCTATATGATATTCTTGGATAGCCCCAAATTTGGGTTATCTCCCCACCCTCCTCATGCTTCTTGTTTTTAGAGAGGGACATCAGAGAGGTCGTTTGGGAGATGAATAGTAGCAAAGAAGTAGATGAGGAAGGTTTCCATGAAGATTTCTTTAAGCATGGGCTTCATGATTTCACTTCTCACTTGGCTTATCTATTCAACCATGTGTTCCATACAATTTTTCCTTCAACACGATCTCATCACATCATTCACACGATACACAAATAGGGCCCCAATTCAGATACCAACAATTACAAGGTGATCATGGTTGGACATACATTCTTGAATCTCTATTCCATGGTTCTCCATATGAACCTCTCTAGTGAGCTTTAGTGTAGACACCTCAGAGCTAGGGGAGAAGCAAGATTTAGACCCAATCATTAGACCACCAATCACATATTTACCCTCTGAGCCATCATTGAGGAAGCATGACATTGGTCTTCAAAAGTCTACTCGTGATTTATATATTTTCATAAGGATGTCAACTCTGTCCTAAGAGAAGCATTGTTTTAGAACCGTAGAGACATCGTCATCTCCTCGACCCTACTAAATGCCATAATGTTCCTATATGAGTCGAGTCTTGGTCATCTCAGCACAGTTCACAGAATATCAAATTTCATCAGGAGTACCATTGGGGTTAAACATGGTTGCCCCCTATCCCCCACTTATTCAGGATTTGTATTGATGAGTTAGAGGCCTTTCTTAATGAGAATATCCAAGATATCGATGGGTGCCTCCTCCACCGGGTTCTGATATCCATCTTTATTTTTATAGATGATGTGGTCCTCTTAGCCTCGTCTCCAAAGGGATTATAGAGACAGTTGGATGCTTTAGCTTTATTCTGCGACCTTGCCAGTTGACGGTCAACCTCGATAAAACCAAGGTTATGATCTTCAATTGATCAAAGATGTCCACTTACCTTCATTTCTTATACAAAGGGGAGGAGATTGAGATTTCCAACACATACATATACTTGGGAGTACAATTCTCTAGACCTCTCTTCATTTTGAGACCGACTCTCTAGTCTCACAACACCAAGGGCTACAAATATTTAGCTATTCTTGAGAGGTAGTGTTTCCATCACCACTTTCAAGATATCTCATCCAAGATGTCCATCATGGACTCCCTTATCTGAACCATTATTCTTTATGGCTTAGATATTTGGGGGCCTTCATTACTCGAGTCTGATTGGGCCTCAGTTGAGATATTCCAAACCCTTGTCCTCCAATGCATCATTAGATGCAAGCATACAGTTCCTCAACACATCATTCTAGTAGAGTTTGGGGCTCACCCCTTCCGACTTGAGACAATGTTCATATTGGTCTCTCTTTTGCATCGTATCCAAATCTTAGTCGACTCGGAAAAAGGGTGAGATCGATACCCATACTTGGCCTACTACTCTTTCGATACCATTGCCCTTTCTATCTTATCGATTCGGGCACTATGTTGGTTCACCGGGGTTTTATATATTTTGGAGTATGTCACATTCAGATAGATTGTCTCCCTTTGTTTAGATAATCTTTGGATGCACTTAGCCACCTCCTATCGATGAGACAGGTGTTGAACAAGATCATCAAGGACGACATCTATATGTTGTTTATCTAGATCACTTGGGTCATTCATCCTGATGGGTTACACCTAAAGATGGCCTTTTATGTTGATCACTTCTTAGAGTTGATCAATGGGTACATCATTAGACCACATTATACACTATGCCACTAGACGCACGCTCTTTGGATTTCGCTAGGCCGGTTCATAGTGGGATCCCATAGACTTCGAGTGGACATAAACCACCAAATCGACCGACCAGACAGGATCTATCAGTTATGCCAGTTACAGGAGGTTGAGACTGAGGACAACTTCATCTTCCACTGCCACTATGATATTAGGGGACGGTTTCATTTATTATTCAAGGGGGATCAAAACCTCACTATCTTCTTCAACTATTCCAATCAGTGGCGCTTACTTTATACATACAAGGGGCTCTCTGGTTTCAATCCCATATTCTTCATCCTCCTACAAGACCAAACCCTATTTGGCATATCACCTCCTTCTTTACAGTGATACCTTCTAGTAGGGGCACTAAGAGACAAACCAACACCAGCACAACTCTGAACTCCAAGTCAATGCAGTCTCGTGGGACCTTCCCCTGTCCCTTGAGATCTCAATGACATGACTAGAACAAATCCCTTCCTAGGATATGGATGAGATCCCCCATACCTCTTCAAGTCAGTTTCGTTATGGACAATTCATGCATCCCATCAATTCCCCCTCTATACATCCCACTATATTCAATTTTCTTCAATCAACCTCGGATGGTAGGATAAATGGGTCCATTCCATGACAGACCTATTTCATCACATATGGTTCCTCTCTTCCTTGGATCTTCTCTCATAATGCATCTCCTTGTCTAAGAAGGTCTTCGAGCTCTAGGTCACAGGTTTCCCATGTCTCATCACAGATCTCACTCTTTAAGGCTTTCCCTTATTTCAATTTACTTTCATTTCTCTGTTTGCATCTTGCATTTATAGGGGACCATTCGGTACTCCTGCTTTGTAATGACATCATTGTATTCAACAATCCCTTTGACCTACTTTTGTGGTCATTAGTCAGACATTAATAAAATTATCTTATCTTATCTTCATGAGAAGGGCCAAATAGTACCACCTAATCAAGGATGGTAAATCATTCATCATCAATGCACACAAGGGTAAGTTTGAGATCTTTTTGGTGAGTGCACACCAAGATAAGAGATTGATCAACTCAACCAAGAAGCATGTACTTATTTTCTTGAGACAAAACCAAAAAGATGCCAATTTCAGAGGTGTGAAGGCATCCTTGAAAGGATGCAAAAAAGATAAAAAGTGTCAATTGGAAGAAATTTTTTAGGTATATAGAGAAGTGTTCGAATATATGAAAGGAATGCCACCCAAGAGGGAAGTGGAAGACAAGACAGAGTTACTACCATACTCTCCTTTACCAAATATAGCACCAGATACAAATAATGTATATTAAATTAAGATGAAGTGAAGAAACAATTGTATGAATTCTTTTGGGAATGAGTCATAAGACCAAAATACCTCATCGTGTAGTTCCCTAGTCATTTTGGTGCCAAATAAAAATGGGACTTAGAGGATGTGCATTGATTATAGAGTTATAAACAAGTTCACTCTCAAGAATAAATATTGTTTTCCATGTATTTATCACTTGTTAGATTAGTTGTAGCATGCAAAATACTTCACCAATCTATATTTTAAATATGGATATCATGAAGTTGAGTCAAGGAAGAAGACACTTGGAAGATTTCATTTAGGACAAAGCAAGGTCCTTATAGGTGGTTAACAGTGTTTTTTGGTTTAAGTAATGTGCCAACTACTTTTATGTATTTAATGAATGATGTGGTACAGATCTCACTCTCTAAGGCTTTCCCTTATTTCAATTTACTTTCATTTATATGTTTGCATCTTGCATTTATAGGGGACCATTCGGTACTCCTTCTTTGTAATGACATCATTGTATTCAACAATCCCTTTGACCTACTTTTGTGGTCATTAGTCAGACATTAATAAAATTATCTTATCTTATCTTCACGAGAAGGGCCGAATAGTACCACCTAATCAAGGATGGTAAATCACTCATCATCAATGCACACAAGGGTAAGTTTGAGATCTCTTTGGTGAGTGCACACCAAGATAAGAGATTGATCAACTCAACCAAGAAGCATGTACTTATTTTCTTGAGACAAAACCAAAAATATGCCAATTTTAGAGGTGTGAAGGCATCCTTGAAAGGATGCAAAAAAAATCAAAAGTGCCAATTGAAAGAACTTTTTTAGGTATATAGAGAAGTGTTCGAATATATGAAAGGAATTCCACCCAAGAGGGAAGTGGACGACAAGATAGAGTTACTACCATATTCTCCTTTACCAAATATAGCACTAGATACAAATAATGTATATTAAATTAAGATGAAGTGAAGAAACAATTGCATGAATTCTTTTGGGAATGAGTCATAAGACCAAAATACCTCATCGTGTAGTTCCCTCGTCATTTTGGTGCCAAATAAAAATGGGACTTAGAGGATGTGCATTGATTATAGAGTTATAAACAAGTTCACTCTCAAGAATAAATATTATTTTCCATGTATTGATCACTTGTTAGATTAGTTGTAGCATGCAAAATACTTCACCAATCTATATTTTAAATATGGATATCATGAAGTTGAGTCAAGGAAGAAGACACTTGGAAGATTTCCTTTAGGACAAAGCAAGGTCCTTACAGGTGGTTAACGGTGTTTTTTGGTTTAAGTAATGTGCCAACTACTTTTATGTATTTAATGAATGATGTGTTGCATATACTCCTAGATTCATTTGTCATAGTTTATTTGGACAACATTATGATATTTAGATCTACTTGGGAGAAGCCATGTTATTTATGAAGTAAGTGTTAGAGAAACTAAGGAAATGTCATCTACTAGAAAACATAAAGAAGTGTGAGTTTTCCTAACACTACCTAACTTACATAAGTATTTTGAAATAGAAACTAATGCTGGTGGGTACGCCATGGGAGTAATGCTCATGCAATGGGGAGACTAGTTTGTTATCATTCAAAACTATTGCATGGACAAGTATTGAACTACCCTATATGTGACAAGGATCTCTATGTCATGGTTCAGGCAGTAAGTAAGTGGGAAAACTATCCATTTGGTATGGAGACTATCATCCATATCGATCACCAGCCTCTATAATACGTGTGGGCTTAGAGTAAGCTCCAACAAGTAAGACATTATAAATGGAAGGGATTACTACAACAATTTCATCTAGTGATTCAATAGTAGAAAGAACACCAACAAGTTAGTTGACTTTTTATCAAGGCCACCAACGCTAAAAATTATAGCTCTAGATCCATGATGCACATGAATCCATTTTCCTATGAAGCATATAGATATGAGTATGTAGAATACAATGACTTCAAGGAAGTGTGTCAACAACTACAAAGAAAAACGAACAAGCATGTGTCGATTACCATCTCCAAGATGCATTACTCTACAATATGGAGAATATTTTCATACCAAAGAAAGAAAGAAAGAGTACAACTTATGAGGGAGTCTCACACCTCCAAGGTTGTTGGTCATTTTGGTGTTGTGAATACTATGGCTAAGTTGTAGAGGTATGTTTATTGTCCCAAGATGAAAGAAGAAGTACCTATATTTATCAGAGGATGTATTATGTGTTGTACCATCAAGCCTAATTATAAGAAGCAAGGACTATATAGTCCAACTTTAGTGTCTATGATCCCATGGGAAAGTATGTCCATGGACTTTGTTTGAGGTTTGTTGAGGAAAAGAAGACGGCATGAGTACATGTATGTGGTAGTAGATAGATTAAACAAGATGTGTGCTTTGATTATTGGTAAGAAGATCGTCCAAGGACAAGAAGTTGCAAGCTTGTTCTTTGATCTAGGTGGATATTGGTGGACACCCACCTATTCCAACTGTCTCCTCTTGTCAATTTTTAGTTCAGCACGTTCTTCATTACTTATTTGTAATTGTGGGTTCTACACTTTTGGGGTTATCTGAAGCCTTACACATCTTCGAGGTGGATACTAGTGGCCTCCCACCTAATCCAACAGGCTTATTCTGGAATTTTTCATGTCAACACATCTTTATGTACTCCCAGGGCCATTTTGGGGCCCTAAACAATGTTTTTTTGCCGTGCCACTAAGATAGTGTTTTATGGCATAATGTGTAGTTCTTTAAAATACCTTTCCAATAGGCTATCACACGCCTAAAATGGAGATCGTATGCAAAAGTTACAACCCCGGGAAGTTAATGTACTAACTTACCCAAACGGGGCCCACGTGACTTTTGGCATTTCATCTCCTATGTTTAGGTTTTTGGATGTCTAGGGTTTTGGAATTCATGTTTATCATAAAAAGGCCTTCAGAGCCTCATTGTAATTATCTTCTTGCAAATGAGTGCAACCGTCACATCTCTTCTCAGAGATAAAGCTGCCACCATTCTAGTGAGTCTTACACTCTGTATGTTTACAGTCTCTTTACAATTATTTCATTAATAGAAATCAAGTATTGTTGTATTTCTTTGTTTCTGGAAATTTACATGAGTAGTTCATTGTAATTTCTCTGCTTTCATTTCGTTCCGAAAATAATTTGGATCAATGGTATCAGAGAAGGCTGCTCTTGATCGGTTTTCAGAGCATGTCCCCAACGAGGTCCAAGTATAGCCAGTTGGGTCTTGAGCTTGTCTGTCTTGAGGAAAATCACTCTCACATGCCCAAGAAACCCTCGATGGCGGCAGAAAAGAAAAATGGTGGAGCAGAAGATTCTATTAACATGTTGCTTGAGCAAGCTCTCACGCGACAAAGGGACGAAATGATAGAGAATTTTGCACACATCCTTTAACGCCTACTGATAGCAATAGGCACATCTTCATCAAGCCACCATTTTGGAGAAACCTCTCCCTTCAAGGTACAATTTAATTTTGATATTCCCATATTTGAAGGTCAGATAGATGCGGATGCCCTAGAAAAATGGTTAAATATATTAGAAGGTTATTTCTCTGTCCAAAAAAAATCGACAGGGAAAATATCACATTCACACTCCTCAAGGCTCTTCCCCGTGTCAAACATTGGTGGGAAACTTACAGGGAGCGAAGTTCCACAGAGAAATCTAGAATATATGGAGCTAAGCCCATTTGATATTTTTTGTGGATGCGGTCAAGGAATAGTACTATCATGTTGATAACTATGAAGACCAGTACATGAGATGGACCACACTGTAGCAAGAGAAGAGCCAAACAGTGTCAGAGTTCAAAAATACTTTCCATATCTTGCGCACCAAGTTGGGTATCAAAGAATCTGAGCAGCATCAAGTTCTGAAATATCGTGGGGCTCTCCATAGGTACATCCAAACCGAAATGGATTTCCTAAACCTCTCATCATTGGGAGTTTCCTATCAATATGTTGTCAAAATTGAGCAGAAATTTAGGCACCAGCACAAATGGGAATTCGGGTCTACAAATATGCAACAACCAAAGCATGGTAAAGACATCCCTAACCAACAGCCTCTAGACAACCAGTCCAAGACACAGGACAAGAAGGGTAAATGAAAGACTAAGAATGACACTGGGAAGTGGTGTGAATTCCACAAAATCCCCTTGCATGACACTGATGAATGTCACTCAAAATAGTCATTGGTGGCTGAGGTTAAAGACACGAAGCTGAACCCTGATTCAGAATCTGATCCATAAAATATTGAAAACAAATAGATCATCGACGTAGACTCCACTGCTACTATCGCGACCACAACAATTCAACCAGAAGAACCAGTAGATCCTAAAGAGGGGGAGCACCTCTTCCATCCACAGATGTGGGTGAAGGGGACCCCGTTGCATTTCATTGTTGATAACATGATCCAGAAGAGATTCATCTCAGTTAAGGTCGTCAAACAGTTGAGGTTGTAAACATCACCACACCCGCATCCAAACAACGTCAAGTGGATTCACCAGGGATGAGATCTTCGTGGAAGCCAGTAGTGTCACATGTCTTATGGAATCCATCCCTTCAAGGATGAGGCAGTGTGTGATGTTTCCCCTCTTGATGTCTATGATATTGTTTTGGGCCAAACATATATGTGGAAACATCATGTTGTCTATGATTCTAGACCTCGTAGTGTCATTATTACTCTTGGAGGTCAACTCTATAGGATACCAAAGGTAGTTTCGACTCTTGCTCCACCAAAATAGTGTCACAAGGTAATCTCTCATACTGAAAAATTCATCCTCTTCATTGTCTATTCAAAGGATTCACAAAAGACCACTACAACCACGACGGCTTCAACACCTTCTATCCAACAAAAATATATTGCCAAAGAGAAAGAAGATATTGTTTCTTCACCTACAATGGTGCCTACACAATGCCCTATCAAACCCATAGAAAATAGGTTGGTGGAACATATTCAACCCCGCTAATAACAGGTTTGTGACAATATTCCACAAACCAAGCAGCATAACTTCTCCAACAAGGCATGCATCTCACCAAGATTTAGATTCACAAAACACTTTCCCCTCTTCCCTAGACACTCAACGCAATGGAGACCATTTCTTCCTAAGGGGGGGGGGGGACTGATCCAAGTGGATATTGGTGACCACCCACCTATTCCAACTAGCTCCTCTTGTCATTTTTTAGTTCAGCACGTTCTTCTGTGCTTCTTTGTAATTGTGGGTTCTACACTTATGGCACTGTCTGAAGCCCTACACATCTTCTAGGTGGAGACTAGTGGCCGCCCACCTAATCCAACTGGCTTATTTTGGAACTTTTCATGTCATCACATATTTTTGTACTTTTCAGAGCCATTTTGGGGCCCTAAAATATGGCATAATGCATAGTTCTCAAAAACACCTTTCCAACGAGCTATCACGCGCTTAAAACGAAGATCATATGCAAAAGTTATGACCCTTGGAAGTTAATGAACTAACTTACCCAAACGTGGCCCACATGACTTTTGGCATTTCATCTCCTAGGGTTAGGTTTTTGGATGTCTAGGGTTGGCATTCATGTTTATCATAAAAAGGCCTTCAAAGCCTCATTGTAATTATCTTCTTGCGAATGAGCATAGTCGTCACATCTCTTCTCAGAGATAAAGCTGCCACCATTCTAGTGAGTCTTGCACTTTGTATTTTTACAGTCTCTTTACAATTATTTCATTAATAGAAATCAAGTATTGTTGTATTTCTCTGTTTCTGGCAATTTACATGAGTATTTGATTGTAATTTCTCTGCTTTCATTTCGTTCTAAAAATAATCTAGATCATTCTTTTAAAGGGTCTAAGAGCACTTTGGGATTCCAAGGAGCATCATTTTTATAGAGATACTATATTCCTTAGTGTGTTTTGAACTCCATTATAGGAGAAGTTGGATATTAAACTTAAGATATCAATTGACTAATGGGTAGACATAGGTAGTGAATAGGAATTTAGTTCAATTTTTGAGAGATTACAATCATAAACATCCACGGACTTGGGATGAAAATTTTGTTCAACTTTTGATAGGTCACAATCATAAACTTCCATGTTAGTTCATCATAGTTAAAAAATGGGGAGTTATTTTTGGTGGGGAATCCACAAGAGACTTTTAGAACCATCATGGAGGTTCCAAGAGGGTTTCAAAACCCTAAACCTAACCCTAATTGTAGCTATCAAAAGCCTAGTAGTACAAGGGAAAAGGGTTCGGTTTTTCACAAGTTGTCATATATTTTGTAGTTTGAGCATGAGTGTGGAGGAGATGCTAGCAAAGAAGAGAGACAAAAGCATACTACAAAAGAAAAAAACATATTATTATGACCACAATCATGTAATTCCATTGCTTTTTGAGATCTATTGGCACCAGTTTGATTGAAATTTGTTTCAAAAGATATCCAATCTATGAAATTCACGGTCGTCAAAAACCCCCTATAAAAAGGTTGATTTTAAATCAATGATGCCTTCTCTTTTCGAATCCCTTTTTGGATGATATTTCTTTTGAAATGGGGTGTTTTTTAGAGAGGAACTCGGATCTATGGTTGGTTTCTTCAAATTCTGCATAGAAAGTTTCAAAAATCAACTTGAATGTTATCATCTCCCTTTTTCCATCAAAAATATGTGAAAGAAAGAAAGAAAAATTCTACCACTTCATGTCCAAGAAAGAGCTTTAATTCCACTTGTAGTAGAAATTCAAAGATATAAGATAGAATATATCCTTAACTTTATAAATAAACCCTTAAACTCCAAATATACCCAAAACATTCACCATGAACAACACAAGGATATATAGAGAAGAACCCTTAGGGTAGGGTAACACCATCAATTATTATGTATGGAAGGAATCACTCCAAAAGTCATGCTTGCTACAAGACAATACAATTCAACACACCTCTAATACAATGATACTCATGTGTATTTATACTTTCTATTGAGTATCCATAGGGGTTTATGCCAACTACCCCTTATTATTATATTATTTCATTTTAATTACATAGTAGGCATATTCCATTATTATGGCCACATTACATTCATTATCCCCGTGGGTACCTCCCTAGGTACCCCATATTATCCTCCCTACATACATTACAAGTTGTGCATTAGGTTCTATAAAGAATTGATCAATAAGAATTTTTTAGAATGAATTCCAAAAACATGTCTTCATCGTAGTCACAAAAACAAGGGACAAAAATGAAGAGGTGTGGTGCTTACTAAAGCTATGATGGGGCATTGATGATTTGGACTAAATGCACCACCAAATTAGGAGTAAAAAGTGAACATGAAAATGAAAATATAATGGATTTTTTACTTCTACCCTAGTCACAGTGCATTGCTAACATCAATGCACCATTGAGCCCTTGTCTTTGATGCCCAAACATGCTTATGATACATAAGCACATCAATTAGGACAACTACATTTTTTTAATTGTATAATGCATTATACAATAATAGATATGGTGTATGATATAATAATGTATATTTGGTATTATATACAAATCATTGATGCTAGAAATAGTGCAATTTAAGATATGTGTTGCATCGTGTATAGTGTATCTAATAAACTGCACACCATACATTGCAACCTAGGGCATTTTTTTGAAAACAAACATCCCTCAATACTCTTTTATGGATAATTGAGAACACCATTATTCGATGGGTTCTTTTTTGTGTTGTTTCCTCTCTAATGCTCATTGATCATGAAGCACCAATGCTTATATGAAGACCAATGGACCTAAGTCAACTAGGCACATTGTGACCTAATTTTCACAAAATTTCCCACTACCTTATAAAAAATAATTTCTTAAAATCCTTCACAAATATGGATCTTTGCATATCACCTCTATTAAAATCCCATGTCTTTGCTTAAATAGAGCAATTTGAGAGGATGAGTTAATAAGCGGTAGTAGTAAAGAGATTCAAGTTACAGGGAATTCAAGCTATCGCAGTTGGGGAAGGCATACATAATTAAATGTACAAATACTTATTTGAAGCACATTAAGGATGCACACGGTATCTTGCATCATTAATAAGGAAGAAAATTTAAATGTATTATTATGAAGTTTATAATTGCAAAGAGAGGAGATGACATTTTAATGTTATGTAAACTATTTGAAGAGATAAAATGTGAAAAGTGGAATGTATAACAATTGTATAGGTTTTGAAAAAAAATATTAAAAAAAGGATTTTAAATTCGTAAAATTTATTCCAAAGAGTCAACAAACATGATGTGATTGATGTAAGTGATTGTTTGTTAACTTGTGTATTATTCTCTCACATATATATTTATATAATATATTTAAAAATAACAGAAACAGTCTCATATATATATATATATAAGACCATTACCTTCATAAACAGGGAAAAAAATCATTACCTTCATAAACATTATATATAAAAGAAAAAAAATCATTACCTTCATAAACGTTTTTTTAATAAAAACTAAATATTATATAATTTAAAATTATAACGTTAATAAAACTTTATATATATTTATATATAAGACCACTACCTTCATAAACACCTCCTTAACAAAAACTAATTCTTATATAATTTAAAATGATAACAATAATAAAACTTTTTGTTACAGAATAAAATGTAGACAATTAGATTCAAATGTTTTGTCCTACCCTTTTCGTTGTTGGACACAAGTAGAAGCATATGCACGTATCAAAGACCATACTCAATAATTATATGCATGTGTTTTGACGTTTCATACTCAATAATCATTTATCATAATATATTTCATTCACACCTTAACTTGTGCTTTAATATGAAATTAATATCTCGTTCTTTTTCAATGGAGTGTTAAAATATATTAGAATAACATAGCAGCAAAAAAAAATTGATATTCATGTTCATACGTCCTTCAAGTGTGCATTAATTGCAATGGGAAAACAAATGACATTTATTGATGAGAGATTGAAAATTGTTTTTTATTAAATAAGATAATTTATAGAGGCTAACCTTGTAGATAATTATTTTTTAGAGTTTTTTAAATAAATTGGAAAGTTTTTAACTCCAAGGGCGTAATTATCATAGTAGAGATTCATCCTCAATTATTACAATTTACAATACAAATAACATTGCATTTTTTACCCAAGTTGTGGGGAAGAGGTTGAACCACTTCATAATGAAAATAAATGGTAGTGTTTTGTATTGGGAGGATGCTAGAATCTTCTTGAAATCCAAGTGAGGCCTCAATTGGAACCAGTCCCCTGAACACCTCTTATTTTTTCTTCTAACTTGGAGCTGGTTGTTTTAGGCACTAATTTCATGCACCGAAGTTTCCAATGATATGATGGAAATGTTTTCCATGGATCACATATATTCTATAAGTTCTTCTGATTAGGTATATGTTTTTTTTTTTGTTTGTTAATTTGTGCAGGACCTGCGATTAACCTGTGGCTTGAGAAATCGCGACTCAGGGGCATCTAAGCCGTCAAAATCACCCGGGGATCGCACCCGGCCTGAGCCACACCAACCCTTAACATTGTTGGATTTTTTTTTTTTGTCCCCGCAGGTTTAGAACCGGTGACTTTAACATCACGAAGTGGCTTAACAACACACTCCGTCACCGACTGTCCTACACCTCGGGGACTGATTAGGTATATGTTGACCATTGAAAAGGATAAAGTATTTGTTTCTTGACGTGATTTTTTGTTGCCCCAAATAAATCAAAATAACACAATATGATTATTTGCGAGCACAATAAAAATCATGGCAAATTGGCACTAACCCCTGCAAAATGAACATGCCAACCACAAATGACACAATGGTGATGTTGTTATTTTTAAGGCAAGCAACATTAAATAGATTCAAGTTATGAATTTCACTCGAGTGTGAGCTTTAGTTATTAGTGTAGATATGAATGTTAGTGAAGTTGGAGAATGGAATGAAATCCATAATTTTAACAACAACCACTATCCACTTTGTGAATTTCCATAAAATCCATGACTCGGAAGTTCAGAGCATCATTAAATGGCATACACATTTTTTTAACAGTAATATATATTTCCATAATGTATTACTGGAAATGAAAACATCTATTGAAATGACAAATGCCAAAGTGATAAAACATTATTCTTACAAGATCACATCAGAAATTCAGAACATCAATAAATGGCATACACATTTCTTTAACAATAATATATATTTCCATAATGTAGTACTTGAAATGAAAACATCTAATGAAATGACAAAGTGATAAAAAATTATTCTTACAAGACTACATTGTATTAGAAAAACTCATGAATAAACAATCCTCAATTGTATGCTACATACAGACATCGACATAAGAGCGGAAAAAGAAAAAAGAAAAAAAGAAAAAAAAAACATTTGAATGCATTACAGGGAGACATCATAAAATCAAACAAATAAAGGCATAACACAGGGAAATAAAGGGTCCAAACTTGGACCACTATCTCCGAATTCAAAGATTTCATGTGGTGATATGTTGGCATTTGTTAGCCATTAAAATACACAATAGATATATCCAATCAAAACACACATTGAACGGAACCTAAGCCATAGCATTGCATAGAGATATCTTGACACCTACTCCATTGTCTGCTTAAATATTGAAAAGAAAAACTAACATAAATATCAAGAAAGAATCGAGTGGAACCCCCAGCTCTGTAATGAAAAAAAATTATATAGATAAAAATTCAAGTGAAACCACATGGTGTGCATGTCAAGGATACACGTTTTAGGGTGAAAGGTTCAACTGCTAGTTTCACAAAATAATGCACAAGTGTGTTGAAAAGGTCCATTTTCATCGACAACTCCTCTAGTGTCTTCCTCCACTTTGCACGTTTATGTAGGTCACTTTTCAGTGTTGGATCTCTCATGCCCATACCTTCCTTATAAAACTTCCTTAATGAGTTTTATAAAGATTTCTCTTTGCCCCCAAAAGATGACACTAGAATCAAGGGACACATCATTTACAAGTAGATTGGACCATCTCAGTTTCGGGGCTCTAACAACAATTTCGATTTAGGGGTTTAAAACAAACAATTCACGTTGGGGGAACCCCATAGGGAGCGATATTTGACCCCTCTCACTTGGAACGAATCAACCCAGTAGGGTTCGTCTTTCTTTCGAATACATATCATCTTTGTTGAATAAGCAGGAAATAATGGGTTGTCAACTATGAAATGGGTCCATCAATATGGATGGATATTGAGGGATCTGAAAGCATGGGTAAGATTCCCTGCAACTATGATACAATTCAGATTCCAGGTTAATATATAGTAGGACTCCACATATGATATATGATATGATAAGTTTTGTTGTTGTTTTGTAGGAGAGCTTGAGGCTGCATTGTGGTTACCCTATTTTTAAGCTGGTCAAAATCAGGGTTTGTATGGTTATGAAAGATTATATTTAAAATACCTATGTTGTATGGTTTATAAATATTAGATTGTATAAAAGCTTCAAAATTTTCAGCGATGAAATTTCTTGTAACTTGTCCATGCTACCTTTCAACGTTGGGGCAGGGATCGAAGAAGAGAGCATGGAGTAAGTATGATAAATAAGCATAGAGATATCTGCCTCTAAAGTTGCACAATCTGTAAGAAGAAGACCCACCATTGAAAAAAAAAAGCAGAAAACCCATGAGTTCAGTCGAAGATATTGAGCTTTGCATTGGAGGAAGCAGTGGAAGTGGCCGACTTTTTTTAGTGGCAACCCACTGTCATACTCAGGAGCAACGTAACAAACGGTGCCTTGCATGCTCGGTGTGTTTCTCACTCCGCTCCTCATCACATCTCTGCTACCCCAATCCCTACTATGGTGGTGAAGTGGGAGCGGGTCTTTCTTAAACCAGTCTCTACTTCTGCTTCTGCTTTTAGCTTGTCTAATTCTACCATTGCTCTTATGGATTAATTCATCACAAAACTCTTCCCTCCATCATTCCCTGTGCTCTCTACTCTTAGATTTCTCCTTTTTCTTGGGCTCTTCGATCACGACTCAGTGAAAACAATGTCATTACCTAGATTCAATCCTCAATCAACTATTGTGCTACTACGTTAATTAACATAACAAAACCCCTGAATAGTTAATTCAAATGAAGAATTAAGAGAAAATATATATAACATTTTATCTTTTTATTTTTTAAATCTTAAATTTTTC
This sequence comes from Picea engelmannii, assembly GCA_009831015.1. Lineage (NCBI taxonomy): Eukaryota > Viridiplantae > Streptophyta > Pinopsida > Pinales > Pinaceae > Picea > Picea engelmannii. Next base: position 9,654 of record ML777066.1, on the reverse strand, counting down.
CACCTCCATGATGACATAGCGCCAACAAAGTCATTTTCATCCAGGCCCGGTCATTCACAGTCCTCTTCTGTCAGAAGTTTCACCAGCAAAGGCATCACGCCAACTTCCACAACTCTGGACGCATTGTTTTCTTGCGTCTTAGAGCCTTCAGATGAGAGCAGGGGCACCAACTGTGGAATAGCACCGACGTTGATGATGTTGGGACAGTTATACATCTCTCACTTTACAAGCAAACAGACCTCATACATGACTTGTTTCTTGACTTCCAGCATGTCGGTGCAAAGCTTCCCTACCAGAAAGGCGATTTAGTTCATTGGGCACGCTTATTCCATTTCACTGAAATGTTTGCATCTGAACTGGGATGTAGGTCGATATGGTTAGAACTGAATGTTTAGACTCCTAATCCTTGTTCTGCAAGTTTTCCATCATTTCCAGCCATGGCCTCGACTGGGACAAGGCACTGCAACGACTTTTTCGGCAATTTTTCCATCATTTCCAGCCATGGCCTCGACTGCCATAGGGCACTATGATGGATTCCTAGATCCGGGCAAAAAAGACCGAGGCCAGGAGTGTCACGATTATGATAAAGGTGGTTCTTCATCTCCAACGATCTAAGTTGTTCTTCTGTCATCTAGAACGTTCTGAACCATATCGGCGTTGCCAGATAAGAGGTTCGACTGGAACGTTTCGAAACATCTCCGCATTGCTACATACATTAACACATGGCTTCCCTCCATACGCTGGCAAAAAAACTCTCGCTTAAAGAACACCAATGCTTAAATACCAATTCATAATTAAATAAATTTTTAGTGTTTTTAATCTTCCAAGGACTATTAGAATACAAACAAATGGAGATTATTTAGTGTTTTTAATATTCCAAGGACTATTAGAGTATAAACAAATGGAGGTTGGATGTTGTGTATAATGACTTGTTAAGTCACAATTAGGTACTCTCAAGAATGGAGTTCCATCAATAGTGCTTACAAAATTCACTTATAAAAAGATGAGGAAAAACCTTCGAGTTGAGATAACCATTGAAACACCAAACCTTATCAATACTTTTTATATGATTTCTCATTGTAATCAATATATACACACAATTTGTTTAGAATAATCAAGATGTGAATAATTGAATGATTTCATGTCTATTTTAAGTTGTCTATTGGGTTTAGCTTGAGTGGTTGGAAGGAATAATTATTAACCTCGGTACTTGAGTTCAATTGTTGTAAAACAACACGATATTGTGTTAAATGTTGCATTTAAAAAAAGACCAATTGAAAACCCTAACTCATACAAAATTATCTAGTGATTCTTGTGTGTATCCTTTCTATAATTCCATTCATGTGAAGTATTCACTCCATGTATTGAACTTATCGAAGATAAACATTTAATCAATTTTTATAATAAGAAGTTGATTAAAGGTGTAACAAACTTTCCTCTATATTGAGGAATTCATTCAAGGATTCAAAGGTGTAACAAACTTTCCTCTATGTTTAGGAATTCAAAGTTTAAAATTAATCAATGCCTCAAACTCTATTTAGAGTGGGAAAATGGTGTAATAGGATATGGTACTCGGCTCATAGTGAAGTTTTGACTATGCTTCAAAATTTCACCAAATTCAACTCAAATTTATTGGGAAAATAAATATCCATTCGCTACCTATTTAGTTTATTCCTGATTGTAATACCAAATAAATATCCATTTTCTCCACGCTTAGTTTATTCCAAATTTTAATACTCATTAAACATCAGAATGAAAACTTTTTGGCATTTTAATTGCTACACAATTTTGCAAATATAAATAGTAGGTTAGTTTTTATTTTTAACATTATACAAGATAAACCTGGTAAACCAAGCTCACG
>ML777065.1:666664-719105 GCA_009831015.1 Picea engelmannii | reverse complement strand
TTTGTTTCTTTTATTATAGACAAGTGCGAAGGTCACGGAGATGGGGGAGAGCAAGGAAATAATGGTAAGGTCTGAAAAGCGATCGGACGGGATTCAAAAAAGGGTTACGGGGATACTCGGGAGAGGCGAGTGTTCCACGATCAAATTTTATGTATAGAAATTTTTTACTGCAAAACGTGTAAAACGGAAGAGATCGTGATAGGGAAGTTCCGCGGCCGGTTTATATATTTGTGGAATTCCTGGAAAGTGGCTAGGTATAGAATAGGGAAACGGTCAGGCAGACTCGTTCTCGGAAGCAAGGATTGAAGTTTTCATGAACGGACCAACCCGACAATGCGCAAATGACATTCCATAATGTTTGAAATTAGTGTTGTCTAATTGCATGCCTAGAAATAAGATCTTATATATAATTTGTAATTGCTAACTTCAAAGGGGTGCAGGCATAGGAAACAACGATTAGGAACTGAATATTTCTTGAACCCGCCAAACCGACGATCCACCAAATAATTTCAAAGAAATGGATAAGTATGGAAAGCGAACAAATGAGCTTCAAAATGGGGTGACAATAGTTCCACAGAAGACATGAGGAAACAACAGTTAAATTGTATTTCTCAGAAGTTTTCAGTGCAAAATGTATACCACGGAAGAGGGCATGATAGGTAGACCATAATACGGAAGAGGGTATGATCTGAGTCCAATTGTAAATTTGTATATCGCAGAAGTGACGGTACTGTTCGCAGGTCATGAAACAATAAAATTCCAATCTAGAGCCCGCCTACCGAGAATTCATGGTCGGAGAAGTGTCTGGGTATGGAATGGGGAAGTGGTCGGTCGATGTCACGATATAAGAGCACGAGTGCAAGCGTGAACCTATAAGTCTGTCCACGCACGCAGCCAGACATATTTGAAAAAATGAATAAGTGATGAAAAAGAGAAAGTTCAGGGAAAAGAGAAACAAATATTTGGCCAAGTATAGAAGATGGAAAAGAAGAGCCAATATATTCAAATCTGTAACAAATTTGTATATCGTGGAAGTGACAAAACTGTTTGCAGGTCATGGAACAATAAAAGTCCAATCTAGAGCTCGCCTACTAGGAATCCGCGGTCAGAGAAGTGTTTGGGTATGGAATGGGGAAGCGGTCAGTTGGTGTTGTGATATAAGAGCACGAGTGCAAGCGTGAACCCACAAGTCCATCCACACGCCCAGCCAAACATTTTTGAAAAAACGAATAAGTGACAAGAAAGATAAAGTTCAGGGAAAAGAGAAACAAATATTTGGCCAAGTATAGAAGACAAAAAAGAAGGGCCAATATATTCACATCTGTAACAGATATCCCATTTTCCTGCAAAGATATATACTTGGAAAGAAGTGCGAAGTTGGTAGGCACAGAAAACAACGACTGGGAATACGATCCATGAGTTTACTTGGTTCTTGGTTGTATGCTTCGTCTGTCAATTTGTATATTGTGGAACTCCGAGTCATTTTTTTAGCCAGCCAACCCGCAAGTCCAACTGTCAATTTGTATAGTGCGAAACTCTGGGTGATGTGACACAGAACTATAGAGGAAACACTTTTCCCTTTAATATAGCTTCTGTGACACAAATATGGTATGGCTCATTTTAGCACTTTTCCATCCGTAAAAAATGGCAATCTTGAGCCCTGGAGCTCGTGTGTCAATTTGTATATCGTGGAGCTCCGAATGTTGTTTGGAGGTCATAGAAAAATAGAAGTGCAATGTTGAGCCAGCTAGTGTGCAAGTCCACCTGTCAATTTGTATATCATGGAACTCTAGGTTCTACTTATAGGACATGGAACAATAGAGGGCCAATTTAGAGAAAGGGGAAGGGATTGGTGGAAACACGTGAATCCGCCAATCCACGTAGCAAGGCATTTTCGAAAAAAAAATGATTAAGTAACCAGGAAGAGAAGTTACAGGGGATAAAAGAGTGGGAAAATAGAAAGATGGAGGGCAATTTTCATAAGCGTGAATTGGTTTCAAAGAAGCACCATTGTTGCAAAACCATCATTTTCTACTAATTGTCAACAAATGTTCTGTTGAAGATTAGATTTTATTGCAACGTGTGCATGTAAGTATGTTCTTGATACATTCTTCCATGACTGTAAAATATTAACTTAAGTATTAAACTTCATTTTCTACTAATTTTCAGCAAATGCTTTGTTGAAGATTAAATTTTATTGGAACGTGTGGGTGTAAGTATGTTCTTGATACATTCTTCCATGACTGTAACATATTAACTTAAGTATTAAACTTCTTTCATTATGGGTTGTTAGCATTAAAACTTAATAATTGCATGTCTAGAAACAAGAATGACGATTTTGCTGCAAGATTGTACATTGGTATTGCTATGTTCTATCTGCATTACAAATAGAATTGAACATTGGTTTGAAACTGTGTGTAATCCATTTTTTGTTTGCATAAAAGGTTAGTGAATTGACACAATACATTGTCATATAATTGTTAGATGTTCCATCTTAGAAATAATAACCTAAGAAAAAACAATATCGAAGAACTACGAGACCACCGAACCTTGCCAAAGAGAACATGCATTAAATCCAGAAAAGAAGCAACAACGAAGACTCGAAGGAATTTTTTTTGATAGAAATCCATTTAAAAAAAAAAGAAAAACGCTGATTATTGTACATCTATCCTTAGAAATTGGACCTAGTTCTTCGGGCCAAAACATTGAACGTATCTACCACAAACACAGGCACGAGATCTGCAGTATGCATGATCCTTGCAGTTTTCTCCTCGATGAATCATCCTGTGGTAAAATTGATAGTTTTCAGAAGCTTCCCGTGAGGAAGAAGATGAAAAATGTTGCAGGGAAAATGGAATAGCTCTTAACTGAAAGTTAGGACACAACTAGAAACCGCCTATGCACAGTTGAAAAAACTTCAGGTACACAGGTTGCACGTGCAATTTGAGAGGCCCAAATTAGTCCATTATGGGTGGAAGGAGATGACTAGTAGAAATATGCCTTGCAACAGTGAGAGTTCTGGACCTGAGTCCTCAAGATGTTAATTGTATATCCAGAGAACAAGATAGTAGTCTTGCAAGTGAATAATTTTTGGCTTGAAATATATCTCTGGGAGCATCAACATATCATTTCTTTACAGTGAAACTCTTCCGCCCAGAACAAACTAATTTGGACCTCTGGAATTCCTACTTTCGTGTTGCAAAGCAGCTATTCAGTTCAACGTCAGTTTCTTTTCTGAAACTCCTTTTGGTGTTGTCAGGACCACCATCACTGAGCCAGGAATTTCCGCCCATTATGGTTGATTTCAATTTGGGCACAAGAGTGGGAACAATCTCTGCATTTCCATCATTCATTGTCATATCATCGCCCATGATATCATCTTCTTCCGTCTCAGAATCCATGACATCAAACTCTGCATCAGCAATCAATGCAACTGGGCAGGTTCTCTGAGCAAGCAGGGTTGCCTTGGAATTCTTTGGATTGAAATATATCTCTCGGTGTACCAAGGGACCATCTCTGTTTTTTCTCCCTGGCGGAGGGAGATGAGTAGTAATAATATGCCCTAGAATAGTGGAACCTCTGGCTATTATACACGAATGTGTTTATTGTATCTAGACAGAACTGTTGCCACAAGTTAACGAGAATTTCTGTTTGCTCAAGATGATGTTTGAAATGAAAATTGGGGAGGGATAATATAACCCTCCGCAAATTATGGTTTAATGCATATCAATGGAATATCTCCTCGAGCCTTTCGCTGATCAATGACAATCTCCAGGGTTCGTGCAGAATGAGATGTTACCATTAAATCTCACTAATTGACAAACGGACTCCACGGCTGGGGGCCTCAAGAGTGCGATTTTTTACAAATGATAATACCTATGAACTATTTAACATTATCTAAAAACATTATTTTCAATACTAAATTATTACTATTAAATATTGATATTGTACAATTTAATTAGACAAGAAGGTTTGTACAATATGAAACGGGGAAGCGGTTGGTCGGGTTGGTGATATAAAAGTAAGTGAAATCTGAAGACGTGAATCCACATCACATTAGATTATTGATGCACTTCACGGGAAGGAGACCATTAAATTTTCCCTTTTTCTTACACCAGAGCCTTCGAGAGATGGCGTATAGTGTCCGGGCTGAAGTTGATCAGAAGAAAAGGAAAATATCTCATGTCTCACTGATTAAATTGCTGGTAGTTGAGTCTTTAAAACAGGTGGGAAGAAACTCGGATTTGTTTTTGTTCACAGCAGGCATTCCCAAGGATCCAAAGGGAGATTTCCTTCCACCCGCGAAAAAGATAATATCACACCGTGCGGAGGCTGGAGCGGGAAAGGATGTGTAGGAAGGAGGGAGGCTGGAAGCCCTTTCCCCCCAATAAAAAATACCCTGGAGGAGGGGAAGGCCAAGGAAGAACAAGGAAGCTTGAGAAGCCCAAGTCTCGAGCAAAACGTGCACGAAGTTGGTTGCCGAATAATTTCTCATGTGCGCCATTCAGCTGGAACCTATCGAAGGTACAAGTCAAGAAAGATGGAGGAAGATGAGGAGGACAGATCTCTGAGGAAAAAATATTTGTGAGCCATCTCAGCAGATGAAACAAACACAACTCGCTATCGCCAAGCTTTACCAGGAAAACGGGGAACTAAGACAACAATTAGCAGCAAAGACCCTTGAAGTGTCAACATCAAAAGGTCGCGAAGGAAATGTGACATGGCTCAAGAAACAACTCAATGAAGCACAGGCTACAATCGTACAACTGCGCGAAACACAGAGGATGTTGAAAGAAAGAAATCTGAAACACTTCATAGAATGTGAAATAGACAAAGAGAAAGTCCACTCAGCTCTTGCTAGCATGCAGAAGAAACATGATTAACTGAGTCCATTCTTGTATTCTCAAACGTGGCGTGGATTTTGACAGTTTTGAAGATGACATCACCCTTAAATGGTTTTGTCATTTTGGTAATGACAACGATAGTCAGCAGTCACTTGCCACATACACACCCTAGCAAATGAGCACGCGATAGAAATCAAGCCCATTACAGTGGATGGAGGGATTCTGACAGAGCACTTGATCGCTTAGATACCCTATCAAAGGAAGGCATCGACACATCACTCTCCCCATGACGAGACCTTGTTGATAACCAGACCCCCATGCCAAAGACAAGCGGTTATGATGTGACTGAATACAGTTGGTTTCTATTCCTGGAAATGCATCATACGAAAGGTCATTTAACAGAGAACAAGCAGTTTCCTAAATTCTAGGGATACTGGCTAGAGAGCAGGGAAACCCAAGTGGTGCCCTGGACTATATCTTTTATCCTTTCAATGTAAGTGGGGTTGGTTGGAAAACTAGTGTAGACAGTGACTATTGAATGTTGTTTGAGCTCGATTGAAATTTAATGCAAAATTCTTGAAGCTTTGATGAAAATATTCTAATTGTAGCAGTTGGATGTATTGTTTCCTTTCTTTGTGTACACACTTCCTGTATTATTTATTCATATCTATTTCTGTCTGAATTAGAACGTAATTTCAAACCTAGGATTCGATGCGCAAATCCATAGGATTCACGCCATTTAGACAAACCGTCTTTCCTCTAAGTTAACTCTGAATTCATCCTCAGTAGTGCTCTGAGTTGCTTCATGTGTTTTTCCACTTGCCACACACAACGATTTTAAACTAAAAATTGTTTCTTACTTATCCTGTATCCTCTCAAGTTCAATCACCAAGTCATTTGTTTCTATCATTTTCTTAAATCGACTCCATAGCCTGATCTCTTAATCTCTTTCTCCAATAAAACTAGAACTTATTATTCAAAGGTGTTAAATCTAGCCGACAGCGTAATGCCATATCCTGTACCGATAAAACGTCTCCCAAGAGAGCCCTATCCAGGTCTGAAAGGCTAGTCTTGGGTCTCAAAGTTGGTTTGTATGTTGCCTCTATCATTTGTTGCTCAGTCGAATGAAGTTTATAGGGAGCTAACAATCTGGCGTCGTTGTCGGGGACATAATTGAATAAATTTTCCCTAGGAGAATGACTAACGTTATAGTTTTGACCCCTGAGGGTAATAGAGGGACAAACATCTACATTGGTTGAAACATTTACCCTAGCGACTCCAGTAAAAAAGACCAGTAGCACAAAGTAGCGTGATTCAAAAACCCTGGCTCCGAAGACGATCTATACCAGATAAAATCCTGACCCAAACCCTGTAGAGTCTGTATGAAATCTCGAGAAACTCCCATTCAGGACTAGGGAGAAAGTGCCAGACCCATTCTATTACCTGGATAGAGGCTTGTACTTACCCAAAGACAGCGCGCAAAGCATTGATGACCTTGAGTTTGACGCCCTGTTTGAGAAAACCATGTTTAGGTATAAGTCGAAAACCACTTTGGAAAATATATTCTTGGAACAAAAGAGGTTTCAAGCGATGATACCTAAGAAAATCCCCCAAATCCCTAACCCTCCTAGATCCATGACCACCAGATTCATCCCCCTTGTTCTACCATTCCAATTGCATGATTTTCCCCAAAATTATAGCCAGAGGATCAAGCTCTACGATGTTGAAGAGAACGTTTCAACCCAAAAGCATCTAAATTGGTTCAATGATTTCATCGACCTAGAGGGGGTAGACTATGCAGACGTGAAAATGAGGTTGTTTGCGCAGAGTCTTTCAGGAGAGGTGAGGAAGTGATTCAAAGCCCTCCCAACAAAAATCATTCAAGACTTCACCGCATTCGAAACATCTTTCATTACTAGATGGGGAGACAAGAAGAACCCCTTGTAGTTGTTGATGTAGTATAATAATATGAAGAGGGCGTCGAAGGAGATGGTGCAAGAATTCTCATCCCATCTCATGAGGGTGTATAACTCAATTCTCGTAGAAGTCTATCCACCCTCAAGGATGTGTAGTTGTGATACGTCAATTCCTTCGACAATGATTTTGCGTTGTTGTTGAGAGAATGAAGATAAAAAAATATAGACACCATGATGAGTGACATAATCAAATTCGAGGTAAATCTGATGGCGTCGGGGAAGATAAAATAAAGATTCAACAGAGGCGATAAGAAACCCCAAGGGGATCCATAGCCATCGACATCTCGGTCCTGAGACAACAAATTCGACTTGATGATTAAGATGATGGAGAAACTGATGGAAAGAATGTCCATAGGAAATATACCTACTACCCAAGAATAACATGACCCCTAGCCCAGAACTCAGAACCTTAGAAGAGGTCAATCCCCCCATATTAGACAGAGAGAGTAGAGAGATGAGGGCGACCAACAAACTAGGCCTCCGTTCCAAAATAATTACGCAAATGAAGATTTTGATCAGATGTTCCAAGACTAAATGCATTGTTGTGATGACAAGGACACACAGTTTTTGACGAAGGGAGAACATGATCAATACATGAGAGAAAATAACGATATTATGCTCGATATGGATGACACACTCTCCTGGGAAACGAAAGAATTTAGGAAAGGTTATCACAATGCTATCACACAATTTCATAAAAAAGACAACCTCAGGAGCAAGAAGGCACTTACCGAACCTCAACAGAAAAATCCCATAAGTAAACCCCCAGACAACTCGACCAAGGACGCGGCTGAAAAATCAAAGTCAAAGGAGGAGGCCCTGAAGAAAGCGTTAGAGACAAGCCAAAAAACACATGGAAAAGAGGTAGAAAAAGTATCTCCCCCCTTTAACTTTGAGAATGAAATGGAAAAGATCAAAATCTATGTCCCATTCAATGAACTTATCAAAAAAGGTGAGTATCGGGAGAAGATTATTAAAATACTAAAAATGGGAGAAACCCCCGACACTTTGAACATCCAGGATGATCACCTTGCTATTTTATTTGGTTCACGCGTAGAGGATACAAATGATATTGAGGACATTCCCCCATTCTATGTCAGTCTCAAGGTCCATGACATGACCCTGCATAACGCCATGCTAGATTCAGACACGTTCCACAACCTCATGCCAAAGGTGATCATGGATGAGTTGGGTTTGGACATCACCAGGCCCTATAAGGACCTCTTTTTTTTAGATTCAAGGAAATTCAAATGTTTGGGTCTCATCAAAGACTTGGTCATGTCCCAGGCCCAAATTCCTTCAAAGAACATGGTCATGGACGTGGTCGTGGCTGATATACCCCCTAAGTTTGGCATGTTGTTATCCAGGTTGTGGGCTGCAAAATTAAAGGGAACTCTGCAAATGGACATGTCGTACGCTACCATTCCTGTTTTTGACCACGAGAGACGGTTATATAGAGAAGTAGTAATGAAGTACATGGTAATCAGTAAGATGCAACCAAATAACCATCCTATCTACTCCGTTGAAATTGAGGTCGACTCATCCATATTCTATAATGACCTAAGTTTTGAAAAGGAAGATCCGACAACCGTCCTGACCATCAATGATAAAGCCATGTGACGAGCAGTAGAGTGCACCGATCCAAGGAATCGTGCAAAGAACGAGATGTGTAACATGAGTTTTGACGACGTTGTCAAGAAAGAAGAGGTAGGGGACGGTGTGTGGATAAGTCCTCCCAAGGTGGGCACAAAACTCTACTCATACAAGCTCACTTTCACCTGTATAAATAACATGGTTGAGTATGAGGCATTGATCTTGGGCCTGAAGGTTTTGAAAGAATTGGGCACAAAGAGGATAATAGTGCATGGGGACTCCAAGATGGTTAAAGACCAAGTGAAAGTAATATATCAATCCAAACACCCCAGGCTGAGAGTGTATAGGAACTTAGTGCTAGACCTCCTCGAAGAATTATTAGAGTATAATCTATCGACTATCCCAAGGGGCCAAATCAGATCACCGATGCATTGGTCACCTCAACCTAAATTTTTCAAATTCCCATCTTTCCCAATAGAAAATAAGAGATCGAAGTCAAACACAGGCCCACAGTGCCTGATAATATCAAATATTGGCAGATGTTTGAGGATGACAAACAGGTGGAGAGATTTCTCTAAATGAGCAACGAGTTCGCCAACATAAACATTGATGATGAGTGTTGTTGCGACGAAGATGGGAGCGCAAATGAGCGCAATAATGATGACCCTTTCCAGAACCAAATAGCAAGAAGGGACATAGTAAAACTGAAAAATAACATCATCCCAAAGGGGCTAGTTCTGTTGGAAAAGTTGTTTGACGAAAATGATGTGGCTAGAAATCCCATGATCACTAAAAACGATGAGGATGTCGAAGATTGCAATATCGGGACTCAGAAGAACCCAAAAATATTCAAATTGCTGAAAACACTCAGTCCAAAGGTCAAACAAGATTACATCAAGCTAATGAAGGATTTCCCCGACATTTTCGCTTGGAGTTATGATGACTTAAAATTTTACGACACCAAAGTGATTCAGCACGTCATTCCTCTCAAAGAAGACTTGAGTCATTTCAAACAAAAGCTGAGACGGATAAATCCCCTGTTGTTGCCGCTAATCGAAAAAGAAGTAAAGAAACTCTTCAAAGATAAAATTATCGTTTCTTTAAGGTTTTTGAAGTAGGTGGACAACTTGGTGCCTGTAAGGAAAAAGAGCGGTGAAATTATATTGTGTGTGGATTTTCAAATCTTGAACAAAGTGTCCCTTAAGGACCACTATTCGCTCCCTGAAATGGACTATATTCTGCAAAAGTTCATGGGGTCCCAAAATATGTCCATGTTGAACGGTTTTTCAAGTTACAATCAGATCCCGGTACACCCGGATGACAGGGAAAAGGCGGCTTTTACGACACCATGGGGGACATTCATGTATGCTAAGATACCTTTCGGTTTGATGAACATCGTAGCTACCTTCCAGAGGGAAATGTACATAGAATTTGATGACGAAAAGGACAAGTTTATTGTGATCTATCTGGATGACATCATAGTATACTTTGACTCCGACGAACAACACCTCGGGCATCTGAAGTAGGTCTTCCAGAAATGAAGTAAATTCAGCATGTCATTAAATCCAAAAAAGTCACATTTTGGGATGCAAGAAGGGAAGTTGTTGAGGCATATCATCTCGAAAGAGGGTATTAAGATAGACCCCAACAGGTTTGAAGAAATCCTAAAAATCGACACTACGTGCAGTAAGAAGGAGGTGGAATCCTTATTGGGAAAAGTAAATTTTTTAAGAAGATTCATCCTAAACCTAGCCAAAATTATAAAACATATCACCTGCATGCTCATAAAGGGGAATGAGTTTAAGTGGAACCCGAAATCCAGAAAATCATTTGAATATATCAAGGTAGTGTTGACTAAAGCTCTCGTGATGGCCAACCCGGACTTCACGAAAGACTTCATCTTGTTTTCATTCGCCTCGGAGCATACCATTGGCGGCGTGATGTTACAGAAAGAGGATTATAACTTTGAGAATCCTATAGCCTATTTCAGCAGGACGTTGAGGGACTCTCCACTAAGGTATAACATTATGGAGAAACAAGCATATGCTTTAGTAAAGGCCCTAAAGGAGTTCAGAAGATACATATTACACTCCCACATTATCGCTTACATGCTCAACAACTTAGTCAAGTATATCCTGACTCAACCCGACTCCGAGGGAAGAAGAGGCAAGTGAAAGTGACCATGCTGGAATACAACCTTGAAATCAAGCCCACAAAGATGATAAAGGGTTAGGGCCTTGCAAAGTTGATGGTACAGTCGGACTGTGACGTTTTTGGAATCAACTTCATCATTGATCTGTTAGAGAATCCTTAGGAAGAAATCATTGCGCAGGTGTCTCAAAATTTCGTTGATTCACCATGGTATACATACATAATCTATGTGTTGAGGAATCTGCAAGCCCCTCCCTGTTTAAGTAATACCAAGGCTAGATTCTTAAAATGCAAAGTTGTTAAATTCTACATCTTGGATAACTCACTGTACTGGAAAGATCCCGGAGGGATATTGCTTAATTTTTTGCTGGAAAACGACGTGAAACGAGCTATCGGGGACTTCCACAAAGATGACTGCGGAGGATATCACTACTCAAAAAACACTACACATAAAATCCTAAGAGTAGGCTACTATCGGCCTAGCATCTTCGTAGATGTTTACAAAGAATTTTCCAGTTGCCACGAGTGTCAGATTTTTGATGGAAGGAGAAAGCTGCAGCCCCTGCCCCTGAAACCGATATCGGTCGAAGCACCTTTCATGAAATGGGGCTTGGATTTTATATGGGAGATCTATCCACCATCCTCGATGAAACACAGATGGATCCTCACGACCACATATTACTTCATGAAATGGATAGAAGCAATTCCAACAAAGCAGACTAATGACATAGTCATCATTCAAATTCTAGAGACAAACATCCTATCGAGATTTGGATGCTCTATCAAGATCATAACAAATAATGTGGCCACATTCAAGTCCAAGAAGATGGAGAAGTTTTTTTAGGATTACAATATAACCTTGGGGCATTCTACAGTGTATTACCCATAGGGAAACGGGTTAGCAGAATCGTCAAATAAAATCTTGACCAGGATCATCAAAAGACTTCTACAAGACAACAAGAAGTCCTGGCATAAAAAGATTATTTACGTGCTATGGGAAGACATGGTCACTACCAAGAAGTCCATATTGACCTCTCCATTCCATATTATATATGGCAAATATGCGGTTTTCCCCACCTCACTGGGATTACCCGTTAGGAAGCTGTTGCAAGAGCAGGAGGTTTTTTCAGGATTACAATATAACCTTGGGACATTCTACAGTGTATTACCCACAGGGAAATGGGTTAGCAGAATCGTCAAATAAAATATTGACCAAGATCATCAAAAGACTTCTACAAGACAACAAGAAGGCCTGGTATAAAAAGATTATTTACGTGCTATGGGTGGACATGGTCACTACCAAGAATTTCATCTCGACCTCTCCATTCCAGATCATATACGACACAGATACAATTTTCCCCACCTCACTGGGGTTACTCATTAGGAAGTTGTTGCAGGAGAAGGAAGTCGAGCCAAATGACGCCCTAGAGAAGGATAAATCAGTTGATTCACACACAACAGATGAGGGAGAAGGTGTACAATCGATCACAACTCCACCAAGAAAGGATGAAGAAAACCTTCAATAAGCATTCTAAGCAGGAGGAATTTCAGATGGGAGACCTGGTGTTGAAATGGGACACGAGAAATGAAGATAAAGGAAAGCATGAAAAATTTGATAATCTCTGGACAGGCCCATTCAGAATCAATGCATATCGTGGGAACAACACTTATTTTCTAGAAAAACTTAATGGAGAATGTGTTGGTTGGGGTCCTGTAAATGACAGGTTCCTCAAACACTATCTGGTGCAATAAAATCCATTTATGTCACATGTCATTGTAAATAGTCATTTTATTTTGTTTTTAAGATAAGCATTTTTGATTCAGTATGTCAGTAGAAAATTGAAGCCCAAAGTGAAGGCCCTGAGTTTATGTTGAGTCTGTTATAAACTGTGTAAATAAGTTTGGGTTACATTTTTGTTCTTCGTGTTTCAGTATCTGAAAGTCAAATAAAGCCCAATGGTCAGGACTTGGTCTGCTATTCTTTGCTACCTCATTGAAAGGATAACATCCTTGTTGGAGCTAGTTGTTAGCGTCGTCATTTTTCTTCTTTTTAAAGTCGGTCTTAGTTGAGTTATGGTCTGCGTGTCAAAGCATGTGAGGTTGGGTACCGAACAACAAAGAGGTCGAAGTCAGCAAGTGGTCGGTTGGCCTTTGGAGTCGGGAAGGGATGTTAGAGTCAAAACATGTGTAAATAGTACGAGTTTGTTCCCAAAGAGTCGGGTCCTATTAGAAAGGGAATTTTTACGTGCCTCTGGTCGAGGCAAGTTGTTTAATAGAAGTTGTGTCGAGAAGTGCAATGACCATCACCAACTCATTATGAAGGATTGAAGAATGAAAAATCACGGCGCTCGTATCACATATTCCCTACATCCCTTATCAGTTGTACTTTACATGCCTCGAAGTGTGCTCATCGCACAGATGTTCTACGAAAAATCTTCAGTTTGCTTCGAAACATCTAGTCACCATGAATTCAATGTTCCCTAGCATAATTCCACCTCTCGCTCACTCTGTTATAAATTTCGGATGTTCTGCATGCATTCTATTCATCAGTTAAGATTATGCATTGTTTGTAGTTCTTCTCGCAAGCCTAGGTTGGTCAAGATTGTTGCCTTGGGCCCATGCCAAATCCACTATGCGCAGGACAAGTAAGCGTTGCACCATGTTAACCTCCCCAAAAATAAGGAAGGGTGCGCGAAGTGGCAGAAGTGATGGGCCCGAGCCCGAAAAATTGACATTTATCAACAAATATCTAGAGGTGCATGACCTTTTACAGGAAAATTCAAGGATTCAATATGAGATTAGCCAAGCAGTTCGCACTCAGTTTCGATGGTTTCTGCGTGGTGATTATGGGTGTCATTATCCATGTAATAGAAGAAACTCTATCGATCGTGACAAATATCCCTCTACATGGAGAAAGGTGGTTCAAAGGCATGTCCTTGGACGTGCAATTCTATGAAGACTTCATCAAGAGAGAATTTTTAGATGGGAAGGTCGAGACGGGCATTCTGAGTAAAAATTTGCAAGAACCTTTTCAGAAACTCCTTGGAGTAATTAGGAAATATTTCACTTATGATGGGAGGTTCGATAGAGTACATTCACATCACATTAGATTGTTGATGCAGTTCATGGGAAGGAGACCATTAAATCTACCCTTTTTCTTACACCAGAGACTTTGAGAGATGGTGGACAGCGCCCGAGATGAAGCTGATCAGTCGAAAAGTAAAAAATATCATGTCTCGCTGATTAAATTGATGGTAGTTGAGGAGTTAAAACAATGGGAAGCAACTGGTATTCATTTTTGCTCGCAACAGGCATTCCCAAGGATCCAAAGGGAGATTTCTCTCTTCCCGCGGAAAAGATAATATCACATTGCGCAGAGGCTAGAGAGGGAAAGGTTGTGTAGGAAGGAGGGACGTTGGAAGCCCTGCCCCCCCCCCCAACAAAAAATACCCCGAAGGAGGGGCATGACAAGGAAGAATTTCTCATGCGAAGTCGGCTACTGAAGAATTTCTCATGCGCGCCATTCAGTCGAAACCCGTCGAAGGTACAAGTCGAGAAAGATAGAGCAGGACGAGGAGGACAAATATATGAGGAACAAATGTTCGTGAGCGATCTCAGCAGCTGAAACAAGAACAACTCGCTATCATCGAGCTTTGCCAGGAAAACATGGAACTAAGATAACAATTAGTAGCAAAGACCCTTGAAGTGTCAGCGTCACAAGGCCATGAAGGAAATGTTATGTGGCTCAAGAAAGAGATCAGGGAAGCACAAGATACAATTGTACAGCTACGCGAAACACAGAGGATGTTGGAAGAAAGGAATGTGAAACACTTTAGAGAATGTGAAGCGACCAAGGAGAAAGTCCATGCAGCTCTTGCCAACACGTAGAAGAAACATGATTAACTGAGTCCATTATTGTATTCTCAAACATGGCGTGGATTTTGATAGTTTTGAAGACAACGTCACCCTTAAATGGTTTTGTCATTTTGGTAATGGCAGCGGCGATCATCATTCCCTCACTACATATGCACCCCAACAAATGAGCACGTAACAAAAATCAAGGTCGTTACAGTGGATGGCAGGAGTTTGACAGAGCACTTGATCACATAGATACCATGTCAAAGGAAGGCATAGACACATCACTCTCCCCATGATTAGACCTTTCTAATAACTGGACCCCCATGGAAAAGACAAGCAGTTATGATGCGACCGAATACAGTTGGTTTATATTCCTGGAAATGCGTCATACAAAAGGTAATTTAATAGAGAATAGACAGTTTCCTAAATTCTAGGGATAGTAGCTAGAGAGCAGGGCATACCAAGCGACGCCCTAGCCTATATATTGTATCCTTTCAATGTAGGCCATGTTGGTTGGCAAACTAGTCTGGACAGTGACTATTGAATGTAGTTTGAGCTTGATTGAAATTTAATGCAAAAGTCTTGAAGATTTGATGAAAAGATTGTAAGTGTGGAAGTTGGATGTATTGTTTCCTTTCTTTTCATATGCACTTCCTGTATTCTTTATTCATATCTATTTTTGTCTGAATCAGAACGTAATTTAGAACCTAGGATTTGCTGCACAGTGCCCTAGGATTCACACCATTTAGACAAACCGTCATTCCTCTAAGTTAACTCTGAATTCATCCTCAACGGTGCTCCGAGTTGCTTCATTTGTTTTTCCCCTCGCCACACACAATGATTTTAAACTGAAAACTGTTTCTTACTTAGCCTTTATCCTCTCAAGTTCAGTCACCAAGTCATTTGTTTCTATCATTTTCTTAAATTGACTCCATAGCCCGAGGTCTTACTCTCTTTCGCCAATAAAACCAGAACTTGTTATTCAAAGGTGTTAAATCTAGCTGATAACTTAAATCCATATCCTATACCGAGACAATGTCTCCTGAGAGAGCCCTCTCCAAGTCCGAAAGCCTAGTTTCGGGTCTCAAAGTTGGTTTGTAGGTTGCCTCTGTCATTCATTTCTCAACCGAACAAAGTTTATAGAGAGCTAACATATCCCACAAAATTTGCAATGCCTGTCAGTCTTCTTACTTTTGGATTTTTCCTCTATGTCACCATTTGGAGCAAAAGTTGGATGAGAGGGTTTGGGACCCTTGTTTTGCTTATTATTGTGGAGAGGATGTCACTTCTTGGGATTCTTGGATTTATCTTTCTATTGGGCCATTAAGGCTTTGTTGGATGTATCGGTAGTGGTGATCACTCTAATTTGCATGAGATTGTCTTGCTCTCTAATAAAAACATCACAAAAATAATCAAGAGAGGGATTTTGGTAAGAAATCCCTAGAGCATCTTTGGTGACATAAAAGGTAGATATAAACATAGAATATGGATTACCAAGCTTAGAAAGAATAATATAGATGCATCGACCTTCCTTCAAATCTTTTTTGTAGTCTATACATAAAAGTATAAGTGTTTTGAACTTAGATAAGTAATATTAAGTGCAAGGAAAATCATTTGGACATAAAGTCATTAACTGATTTTCCAACCAGTGGGCTCGAATAATATTGTGTTCACCAAACACAACTTCAAGTTTTTCCCAAGATTTAAGTGGATCATCAATTCCTTGAAGGTTAAACCTTAATCAAGAGAGGTGTACATTTCAATTAGTCCACGTGTTTCATGATTCTTATTAACCCATTTGACCTTATTTTCATCATTAGTGGTTTCTTGTTCTTTTCCGAGGGTAATCTAGTACAATCCTTTACTTTTTAATGCATCTTCCATATGGGATTTCCTTGAGAAGTAGTTGGTATTGGTAAGAAAAATATCATTGGGAAAATTCATCGTAAGTGTGTACATAATATGTATTTAAAGGTTGAAATCGATGGTGTAGATGGAAATCTTTCGAAAAAATAGGTTGTTTAAAAAAAAATGTCACTGAAAACATTGGATGTGAAAGTTATGCCCTATTTAAAAAAAGGAATAAATGGTAACCAAAGAGCCACATGGAAAATAGAAGTTGGTCCATGTGGTGATTCTCCTCCTTATCTAAATTTACCTATAACTTCACTTTTAAATAAATTACTTATGAAGTGACCCACTTTTATAGAATAAGCGGGAATCACTTTTACAATGAATTTACTTTGTAAGTGAAAGTTGCATGCAAAAAATAACTTAAAATAAAATATTAAAGTTATTTAATAGTGATTCACATTTGCAATTATGTGAAATGTAGTTTACAATGAATTCATGAACTTTTTCAAAAATAAAAAAGTAACAAAAAAAAAATTTGAACTCAAGACCTCTTACTTAATAAATCAACTTTTAACCAAGTGAACTAGTGAAAAATAAATTATAGTCTTAAGAAGGAGGATTGGGGGTGTTGTTTTTTTGGAAGATGGCCTTGGAGTGCGTGCTCAGTAACAAAAAAATTCATGCATTCCCACACAAAAAAAAATGCTTCTCGACGAAAACAAGGGTTAGATCTTGGTTAGCTTACCCAGAAAATGCAAGTGTTCCCTTTGATTTTGAGTTACCAAGACCACACAAAGCACACAATAAAGAGAATATGCATACAAGAAAACCCTTTTCGCTTTTTTTATGATTTGTGGAGATTACCCAAAGTGTAGGGAAAATATCATACACATATCGAAAAGAGTAGCAACCTGGAAATAAAAAATAGAAAACCGAAATGAAACTAAAATATTATCTCTATAAAAAGTAAAAGAGTGTATTCAAGCTTTATAGTTGCGGATCTAATTGAAATGGTCGTATATTTGAAAAACATAAACCTTTTTTAGTGAAACAAAACATTCCTAATTGAAACTGGTGCTACAAACGTAATGGAATACTCCTTTTAGCCCAAAAATGTAAGAAAAATGGTAGAAACTATAGATTCAATAACATGACTTCAAGATCTTGATCTACAATGGGAAAGGGTCTTCAAATGCTCTCTGATACCATGTTCGACAACACAAGTATTTCAATGGAGGACAAACACCTTCATTGAGAATTCACACAACCAGATCAAATATCAACACACCAATGTTTTTATGTTGTAAAATCCTCATGGGGAAACATCCACGACCCCAACCAACATGGCCACTTGGAGAAATTTATTAATGCAAAAGAATTTACAAGAGATTTTCTCACAATCGATCATCGACAAATGACCCTCCATGCTCTTTAAATAGATATCATGGACCAAACGGGTGTTAAGCCACATATCAATGTTCTCATTAAGATTGAGGAGAATATGAGTCGTCGAATCACTTTATGTCAGGAACATGTCGTGACCTCAGATCATCGAACTACAAATGCATACTAAAGAAACACACTTTTACCAGAACGGCACATTATACCAAGTTGATCTTAACTGACTTCTAAGTTTCTAAATATCTTAACAAATGAATGATGGGTATCTCAAAGATGTTAGTGTTCATGGATTGTACATGGAGGATGAATTTAATAAGGAAATCCACCAAAAAATATAGAGGGGATTGGATACTTACACCCATAAAGTAACTAAGTAGCCATTCAATATGAGTAAAAGCAGTATCAAACTTACAATTTTCCATTCATCCTTATGATCCATTAAAAAAACTAGGAGTGACAAATCTCTCACATTAAATCAACCCACAAACACACACAATAATTGTAAAACAATTCATGACATAATGGACACAATGTTTACCCTAGAAACCCAAATGGGAAAACCAACTTCAAATGGGAGCTCAATGATTCATTTCAACAATATTTGGTTACAATGCTTTCATGGCTATCTATTGTTCTTCCTATTTTGGCCGAAAGACCCATTGAGAATGAAAGTGAAGGAATAAATAGGGAGAGATAGGGAGGGGGGTAAGTAGAATGCCAACAATCATGGCCCTTGGTTTCACATTCCTCATCCTTCTCTTCTATTTTATTGTTCTTTATCTTTTAATTAACCCATTTTTCCTTCTCACTTTCATTTTGTCATATTCAATTTTTACATTTGCATTGTTTTACCTATATTGCTTAAACTTTTTTAATTGATGAATTGTCTTGCAGGTACTGTGTATTTGCAACCATTTATTGGTTTTAATCCATTTCGGATCATTATTAATGCAAAAAATAAAAAATTGTATGAGCCTTCTCTTTTTTAGGACAAAGTGTAGGTTTTACATCCTTTCGATAATATTGCATACTTCTAGCCACCATTTTCCGAAGATACGTTGATGGATATCTACACTCATTCCACTAGACAAAAACAACACCATTCATATCTTGTTGGGCATCAAGGGCTTCTCCCAACTAAGGTCAAATGGTTTACCCAATCAATTTTTTGTGAAAGTTTTAGGCATAATTCCCACACTCAGTGGAAAACGTTGGGACACTTTCATTCTAATTAGGGAGGAGATGATAAAAAATGTATACCTAGGATAGTGGGACATGCCACCTCTTGAGTCTATCCATCAATAGATGTAAACACATTGAGCTTAAGCTCCATACCTTTTCTTTTTGTAGTTAGTTATGAATTTTCAAACTTAGTTAGATTGTATTTATTTTCTGTAGTTAGTTATGGCTTTTTAGAGTCAACTAGGTTAGTTATTTTTGGCTTGTCATCTACTTTATTGTATGCATCTGCAAAAATCATTCATGGCTAATAGAAATAATATTTGTTCGGCCTTAAAATTTATTAATTGCATGATGAGATGAATTTTTGGAAAGTGTTTTTGGATATGACTAATATTGTATCATCAACAACCCTCCTATGTCAGGGATGGATCTTAAGCATTCAAGGTGACTGAGATTCCCATTTTAGGTGAAGCGAAAGTGAGTTTATTTCACTATTTTTGACAAGTAAGCATGCAAAAAGTCTCCCAAACTCAAACTATTGGGTTGGGAGGCTAGTAAGCCTCTAAACCCATTTATTGGGTCCCTCAACCACTCTAATTCAACAATTTTGAAGGGAAACTTTTCCCATCACTCACTTGAGATGCTAAAAAAGCATACAAAACCAAGGATTGAGGAATTATTTAACCATTACTAACTTGAGTTGTTGAACAAGCATTGGAGGTAAGTGATCTATGATTAGCCCCTCTAAGTCAACAATTTAGGTATTCTTGGGGTTTGACCAGGTTTCTTTTGATTTTTTCTATCCCTTGCATGGAAAACCAAGTATATCATCTTCCATAAAAGCTATTGCTACCTTTTAATCTCTTCACTCTTCCTTCATGCTCCATTTCATGGCTAGTTTATTGCTTTATCACCATTTATTTGTAGGTTTTGAGCTCCAAGAAGGTGTTTTTGTTTGTAGGCATGTGATTTATTCATTGGGAAGAGAGACGTATGATGCCATAAGCTCAAAAACAATGTTGCATTCCTTGGCATTGATTGAAACCTTGAGTAATGTATATTGCATCTTGGTTTGCTGCATTTTAGCTCTTGAGGTTTGTCAATCAAATTCCACCATCAAAACACATTCTTCTCACTTTTAAGCATAGAGTATACCTTCCAAGATCATAATGTTGATATTCCAACCATCTAGGACTTCATCAAATTTATAAAAATTGATTTGCTAGCTAAAGAACTATCAAAGGAGAGTAAGAGAGAAAAAGTTGAGTGTGACAATTTCCAAGTTTCAATATATAAATTGCACTTGGACATGTACTTTGCTTTTCCCCATAATATTTCTTTCATACTTTAAGTCTTTATAGTGAATTTTTAGAAAATCCAAGATAATGATGCATGGTGTTATATCTTTGTAATACACTTCTTGCTTAACAAACTTGATTGCATGCTCACTTTCATAATGATGTGCAATTGAAAAATCTTATGTTGAATACAGAATTTTAACTATTGAACTTTTATGATTATTTGCAAAAGTGTAAGTTTCAAGTGTTTGGGTGATTGACTACGTGAAAGGATTGGTAAGAATGAATGTAATTTAACAATGTATTTCTTTTAAACACTCATGCTAGAGGTTATTTTTCTCACACCGATTGCGAGATAAAGAAAGGTCAAATGAAAAATGAAACAATGTCTATGTCTTGTCATCTTGGTTTTTTACATTTCATTAAATAATTTGCATGTTAATCTAACACAGTAAAACACTCTAAGAAAAATATAGAGTATGGGCATGTCTTTTTATGATCTTCAAAGGCAAAATTTGATGAACACAAATTTTACTACAAGAGAAAAGTATACTTTGATGTTTTCTTTCAAAGTTATATGGAAAAATTCTAAAGATAATAGAAGTCATTAGTTATAGATGCATAAATTTTTTGATTGCATTCCATCTCATAAAAATTATTGCATTGTTTCCATAATAATGGTGAAGGAAATGAAGGTGACACCATTGGATTTAGACAATTACATTAAGAATATGGTGTTATTTCTATTTACCACCTTTATACTAAATTATTTTTCTCTCCATTACATGTATATTTGGAGTGGACCACCACAAACCAACATTGTTGATTAGAGAATTCAAGGAAAAATCACGAAGACTTCAATCTCAAGATCGTTTGCTTGCACAAGGCGGTAACCAAGGACAATTTGTTTCCATGAGGAGACATGATAAAAGCCTTGGTTGAGAATTTCGATATAGCTAGAGGAACATTGAGGGCATGGAACATGAACATCATCATGTACTTGAATGCCACTACTTTGCAAGTCCTTCACAAATTCGGTGAAATATGTACCCCTCAAAATTGGCATCTAAGATTAAAAAAGTTTGCATTATGAGATTGACCAACATCAATACTAAAGGAAGTTCGTACTATGAGCTCGGGTGAAACTCTCAATACCCCCTTAAAACCTCACATTTAAGACAAACAAAATCCTTATTATGAAATCAGAAACCACAGAACCTACGAGATAAATTGAAGGACATTTATATTATGACATACAATACATGTGAACCTACAAGATAAATTGAAAGACATTTATATTATGACATACAATACATGTGGGTTGACAAACATTTTAGCCGTAAAACATATACATTATGAGGTGATGAGTAAATCCTTAATGCATTTGACAAAATATATATCCTTTAAAACACTAGTATGAAACCGAGCCTAATACTTCACTAAATTTGATGATACAAATTAGAATCAAACATCTTAGCAAAAAAAAGATACTGTATCATTCAACATGAAATTAAAACCTTACTCAACATGAAATTAAAACCTTACTTTCATATGATTTTATGACAAATTAAATTATAATTTAACTTATCTTTGAAATCATTTACTTTTAATTCATATTACAACTCTTAACACGGGTAAAATTCTAAAAAATATTAAATGATATACCATATATGAAATTTTAATTTAATTTACTAGGCCATATTGCGTTTTATTAATTTTTAAATTAATAATAAATATAAATTTAAAAAAATATTAAATCACATACCATATATGAAATTTTGATTTAATTTATTAGATCATATTGTCTTTTTATTTTTAATTATCCATTTATTTAATTTTTAAATTAATAATAAATATAAAAAATCCTAAATATAAAATATTATAGATAAAGTGTTTTTTTATAAGTTTTCAAAAATTATAATTTTTTTATTCACAAATTTAAAATAAATATAATTTTTTCTATTCACAAATTTAAAATAAAAAATCCTAGATATAAAATATTATAGATAAAGTGCTTTTCTATAAGTTTTCAAAAACTATAATTTTTTTATTCACAAATTTAAATTTAAGGCATTTTGGACAAGTGGATTTTTTTTTTTTTTTCCTTTTGTGAATGAGTCAACGTTTTCAATCTTTGAAACCTCTCGAAGGCTGATCGAATCGCATTACATGAAACACAATATTGAATTGAACGACTTAACATTACATTCAACCAGAAATCGAACTTGGTGGTGGAGTTTAATATGAGCAACTAAATGTTGTTTTCGAGTATTGTTTTCCATCTTTGACCACTTCGAAAATATAACACATGTTGTTAATGTGAGCGACGGATTAAACAACTTTGGTTGAAAGGTTTGTTTCTCCTATTGAAGCTAAAGCTAATATTTGTTATGGATCTATATCAATGAAAAGCAATGTTGTATTTACGGGATTAAGTTCATAACTATAATTGTAACAATAACAATATTGTATGGGTTAATAAGATTTTTAATTAATTATAATGAAATAAACTATCAATAATAATAAGTTGATTTGATAAATCAAATCAAATATTTTATTTTGCACAAAATATATTAATATTATTTATTAAATTTTTAAATTTATAAAATGTTTTTAATTTATTTTGTTTTATTTTTAATATATATTTTAAAATGATTTTTTTAAATATTTTAATTTTTTTTATCTTTTAAAATTTATTTGTTAAACCTTTTTTTAATATATATTTTCAATTAAATTTTTTTCTATTTTTACAATATTCATTTTTTTTCTTCTTATTTTTCACTCCTTTTTATTTACAATTTTATTAACTAATTTCATCATGCTTTCTTCTTTTTTATCTTTAAGAATCACTAAGATTTTGTTTACTCAACCCATGTTTACAATGGATGGAATTTCGTCTTTTTAATATCTTCTAAAATATCTATATCATAGATAAATTAAAATACTCCCTAAATATATTAAATGCTTATTTCATTTTTAATTACCAAATGATATCACTTATTATACCTGTCAATAGGCATGGTATATAGTGTTGAGTTAAGTTTGACTTTGTATTAGTTTATGGTTGACCATAAAATATACACCTCTTTATCTAAAGTTTTAAAAAATAATGATTAATTTTAAATTTTAAATCTCATTTATCTGATATCTTATTGGCCAAAAACTTTGAAGTCTTATTGCTACCTTCACTTCCCCCAATATAAATGTAATAAATATTTCTGCCATCTAATCATTTCATGCCTACTCCTTCTCTCCCTATCTCCTTAAACAATACTTTCATTATTATATTCGGCAGATATATGCTACCTAGTAGCCTTGTTAAATAATGAATAAAAATGAAAAGATACCACTTATATAATAAATTAATGCACACAAAATGATATTAACATTCAAAAGATTTTAAATATTTTAAATTCTAATATTAAATAATTGAAATAACCATTGTAACTTTTAAAATTCTAAAATTAAATAATTAGAATAACCATGATCATAAGATTAAATAGTGTAAAAGATTACATAGCAAGATGCATAAAGAAAAATGATTGATGTTCACCGAGGAAAATCCCCTTTCATGATTGATTGCATCTTTCTCATGTCTACCTTTTTATCCTTCCAACTCACATGAAATTTTGTCTTTACATATTAGATAGATAATTTTGTAGGAGGGTAAAGGCTCCTCCTTATATTTCTATGCCTACTACAAAAACCTCACTATTTTCATGTGGTCTATCTTCTCCTATAACTCTAGGGACTAACATTCTGCTCCTTCAATACATCTCTCCCCTTCATCATAGGAAAAGTTATAAGCATCATTTAGACTAATATTTTTAATATTATGTTTAGAACTTTGCACATGGACTTAGTTTCAAACTGCCTTACCATTCACGTCAAAATTTGTGAAAAATATTATGAGCATGATTAGAATCATTTTCCACCGCCACATTGTCCCTTGACAAGCATAATGTACTAGGAAAAATCAAATCTGTGATTTAAAAATCTTATCATATATAAATAACTTTTTTCATGAATAGAAATACAAATTGAGTATAGAGCGAGATGTTAATGACATGGTTTTCTCTTATTAGTCCCTACCGAAGGGTAGGTACTATTGGAATGAGCCCAACATTGACTTTGTATTAGTTGGGATTTGACTATAAATGTTTGCCTCTACCCTATCGTTTTACATTAAAGTTAATAAATTATTTATTTTTTTTAAATATTGATTTTGATTTATTTATAATTTTATTGGTGGAGAGATTTGAAGTCTTATTGCTGAGAAAAGACGACCTTATTAAAAATGTAATCTCACATTTAATAAATTGTTAATGTTATTAGTTTAACACTCCTTTTTGACATCTTTCTTTACACTTTAAATTTTGCTTTAAATTTCTTTGTTAGTGTTACATGTCTAAATTTTTGTGCATCGACATCTAGCCTCATAATAATGATGTAATAAAAATCCATTAACAAAATATAAGCAATATATGTTTCATATAGTATATAGTGCAACTGTTTCAACTTAATTTATGATTTTACTATATATAACTTTAGTGTTTGATATTCTTTGTCCTCATCATGTCAATGGAAACATTGTTGATAGTATAACCTACCATTAACACTCAATTGTATAGCAAGACTTCCAAATATAAGGTTTAACCTTCATCATGTCGATGACATCATTGTTAATAGTAGAACCTACCATTAATACATGATCACATGTTAGATATATATGTTACAAATACAATTGTAGGGAGACTTTGAGATATAAGGTTATTTGGAGATTATACAAAATAATATTCTAATAATAGAAGTTTGATCTAATTTGGTTTCTTACTCATAAAAGGACTTATATTTTGTGTTTGGTCAAAATTAGATCTTCTTGATAAGGAAACAAACTTTTGATGTAGGAGCATCCTTGGGTTCAGGCAATCCACATCACCTAAAAATATTTTCATTTTGTAAACAGGAAGTAAGTCAAATAAGGATTGTGTTAGTGGTCCATTTTATTTAGTCAGTTTGTTGTAAATTCGAACTGTTGATTACTCCTACATCTACTCTTGCTATGTTGAAACAGGTGTTGAAACCACTGTTGAAACACGTGTTGAAACTCGTGTTGAAACTGCCACGTATAGATAAATTTTACAAGTTTCACGTTGAAACACATGTTGAAACTCATGTTGAAACATGCACACATAATGAAAGTTTACAAGTGTCATGATATTTCTTTATTTGCAACACTTTGGTCGTACGTATTTGATTTTTCCATGCTGGTATGCATTCATGATGAGTTGTGGAAAACTAGCGGCTAAAGGACAAAACATGACCCGAGGCCAAAAGGAAGTTGAAGCAATCCGAAAGACAAAGAGATAGTTTGAGTAAAAACTCGTTCTTGGAGGGAGGGAAAATAGTTTCATAGCCGAAGAGGATTTTTTAAAAGAAATGGAGCATGATTTTGAAAGGGTTGGTGAACCAAGAAGCAAATAAATCATAGAAGGTGGACTGGAGAGAAAGATTCTAGATTGGGTGAGCACACAGGAAAGAGAAACAGAATCGCAACCCATACACGTAGATGATTACTCTCTAGATGATTTCATAGAGCCAAGCAAGCAACAATTCGTGGTGGTATTTTTAGCTCAGGCTCGATGTACTATAGAAATGTGTTCTCTGCATTGAATTAATAAATGAATGGTATCGAAATTCGTGGGTTTTCAAGTGTTTTAGTTTCTAGTGGCTTCCTCATTATTTGGAAAAAGTATTTATGTTTTGTTTTTTCATTGTACATTATGTAGCAGGGTGTGTGTTGCTGCCCAGTTATCTCTGCATTATGTGGTATCAGAGCTCGGTTCTTCTCTAGGATTAACATCTAATATTATTATGTGAGATAGGGTGCAAAATACATGTTTGTGGTGGTTTCTCAACAAGAGTGTTGGAATTCAAGTTGGGTTACAAAACTATGTGAGGTCTATGGATGTTGGTGAGACACCTACAACTTGGAGGAATGTCATCGCGAAGGAGAGGAGCAGCAAGGGGAGGTGCAGGAAATTGAGAACTGTAAAGTTTGAGAAGAAGAATAAAGGAATTGGAAAATCGTAGGAATGGAGATGATGAAGTATACTCAAAGCCAAAAGAAGAAATCGAAGATGAATGAGACACTGATGAAAAATACCCAACAGTTAGACTGATTTTGTATTTGAGTAATAGGGGTAGTGCAAAGGTTGATGTTTCTTGTTATGATGGTAGTCTTAGAGCTGATGTTCTCATTGATTGGATTGGAGAACTCAAAAGATACTTCGAGTATGAAAATGTTCAGTATCCAAATCAGGTAAGATTTGTTATGAAACTGAAAGGCCATGCAACACTATGGAGGGATATATTGCAGAAGGATATAGTGAATAATCAACTGAAGAAAATCAGAACTTGGAAGAAGATGGTTACCAAGGTTAAAGAAAAATTTATTCCTGTCGATTACTAGATGAATTTGTTTCGACAATTCCAAAACCTCAGACAAAGGGAGACATATGTTCATGAATACATTGAAGAGTTATTTAGGTTTTCACTCAGAGCAAGCCTCAAGAAACTAGAATTCCAATGAGTTGCAAGGTATGTAAATGGGCTAAAGTATTTAATTCAGGATGAAATGAGCACACACTATTTTTGCACTATTGATGAAGCTTATCAAGTTTCTATGAAGCTAGAAGAAAAGATTGAGAGGAACACACAGCCTAGAGGTAGAGGAAGAGGTTTTAAAGGACGAGGTAAAGCAGGGACTTCTAAAGGCATTGAAAAGGAAGGAGAATCTTCTAGTGGTCAAGGTGGTGGAGGAGGAAATGAAGTTGGTAGAGGTAGAGGATTCATAAGAGGAAAGGGTAGATATGTAATCACTTGTTATCATTGTGGTGTAGAGGGACACAAGAAGTCTAAATGTAAAGAAAGGAAAAATTCAGGGGGAAGAGGTGAAGCACGAGCACAAGTCACATAGGCTAGAAACGATTCAGTAGTTGGAGAAAATGTGATTGTTCTTCAACAAGAAAAAGGTGAGAATTTGTTGTTCGGAATAGTGTTTCTTAAATCTGAACAAAAAGAGGCAAAGGAACCAAAACAACGAAAGAAAGTTTTAAAAAAAAAATGTAAGGTTCAAGGAAAATGTTGTGACCTGATTATAGATGCAGGAAATACAGAAAATGTGGTATTCACTGAAGTCATGAAAAAACTGAACTCGATAAGATTGAACCATCCAAACCCTTACCATGTTTCTTGGTCGAACAAGGGACAACAAGTGACTGTGACTAAGCAATGTTTATTGAATTTTCAAATAGGGAGCTTTTGGGAGAAGGTGTTAAGTGATATGATTGAGATGGATGTGTGTCACGTATTGTTGGGAAGACCATGGTTGTTTGATTGAAAATTTCACCATGATGGTAAGGAAAACACATATGAGTTCAAGAAATATGGACATCGATATAAATTAACACCAATGTTGGAGGATATAGTAGCAACAACAAGAAATTGTGTTGATATAAACACCAGTAGCAGTAGGATCATGCTATGTTCTGCTAAATAATTCTTATAGGAAGAAAGAAAATCAACAGTTTGTTTAGCAGTGATTCCGAAAGAAGTAAAAAGTGTAGAGGAGACAAATGTTATAACTACAAAAATAAATTCATTGTTGGATGAATTTAAGGAGATTATCGTTGATGATCTGCCAAAAGGATTTCCTCCAGTGAGAAGTATTTCTCATCAAATTGATTTAATTCATGGATTTAGTTTACCTAATAAAACACCTTGTAGTATGACTCCAACGGAGAGTGAAGAAGTCAATTGACAAGTGCAAGAATTGCTTGACTGATGATCAATTCATGAGAGCTTGAGTCTGTGTGTAGTACCATCATTATTGACTCTAAAGAAAACCAGGGAATGATGAATGTGTACTAATTCACGTGCTATAAACAAGATCACTATCAAGTATCGGTTTCCATTGCCCAGAATGGATGACCTTATGGATTGCCTGAGTGGTTTAGAACATTATTCAAAAATTGATTTGAAGAGTGGTTATCACCAGATTTAGATCAGAGAAGGTGACAAATGGAATAAAACATTCAATATGAAAGATGAACTATTTGAATGGTTAATGATGTCGTTTAGGTTAACTAATGCACCCATCACATTCATGAGATTGATGAACGAAGTCTTGAAGCCATTTTTGGGTAAGTTCGTGGTTGTATATTTAGATGATATATTGATTTTTAGAAGGAACATAATAGAGCATGTTGAGCATGTGAGTGAAGAGTTACAATGATTCAAAGAAGAGAAACTATTGATAAACCTGAAGAAGTGTACATTTATGCAACGAGAGTTAGTGTACCTAGGTTTTGTGGTTTCAAAGGAAGGATTGAAAATGGATCCTGAGAAAGTGAATATTATCCTTGAATGACCAACACCAAGATGCACATTCGATGTCAGGAGTTTCCACAGATTGGCAGGAGTTTACCATAAATTCATTAGGAACTTTAGCTAAATATGTGCACCTCTTATATATTGTATGAAGAAGGGAGTGTTTCAGTGGACTTCAACAGTAGATAAGTCATTGGAAGAATTGAAGAAGAGAGTAACAACACAACCTGTACTAGCGTTACAAAATTTTAATAAAGTGTTTCAGGTTGATTGTGACGCTAGTGGAACAACAATTGGAGCAGTTCTAAGTCAAAAAGGAAGACCCATTTCATTTTTCAGGGACAATTTGAATGAGTCCAGAAAGAAGTATTTTGTTTATGATCAAGAATTTTATGCTATTGTGCCACCTTTAAAGAAATGGCAACATTATCTAATGCCGAATGAGTTTGTCTTTTTCATAGATCACAAATCTCTGCAACACATTAATAGCCAAAGTAAGTTGAATCAAAAGCATACTAAATGAGTAGAATTCTTGCAAAATTATTCTTTTGTGTTGAAACACAGGTCTGGGAAGTCGAATAAGGTGGTTGATGCACTAAGTCTGAAGACACCATTACTAAATACCATGTTGGTAGAAGTGGTAAGCCTGAACTGTCTAAAGACATTGTATGAAGAAGATGCATATTTCTCATAATATTGGAAGGCATGTACGAAACCTTGGAGTTTAGACAGAACACCATATCTGGACTACCATATCCAAGAGGGGTTTTTGTTTAAAAATCAACAATTGTGTATTCCCAGAAGTTCCATACAGTTGAATCTCATTAAAGAGTTACATAGTGGTGGTTTAGGAGGAAATGTTGGGATGGATAAGACTGCAGCCTTGGTAAAGGAGAGGTACTTTTGGCATAGCTTTAAAAATGATTTTTCAAAAGTTTGTTGAAGGTTGCAGGATCTACCAACTAGCCAAAGGAAAAAGTTAGAACACGGGACTCTATACTCCATTGCTAGTACCCAAAGGACCTTGGGAGGATATCGATATCGATTTTATCTTCAAATTTCCTATGATTTGAAGAAAGCATGATTCAAAAATGGTAGTGGTGGATAGAGTTTTGAAAATGGCACACTTCATAGTGTGTAAGAAGACTAGTGATGCTAGTGAAGTAGCTGCATTTTTTTTCAAAGAAGTGGTCATATTGTATGGATTTCCATGGAGTATTACTTCAGATCATGATACCATATTTCTTGGGAATTTTTGGAGGACACTATGGAAAAAGTTAGGCTCATCTTTCCTACCCGAATATTGAAGAAATTCTTTCCACCAGAACTGGCAAGAAGACTCGCCGGAAGGATTACATGGAATATTTGATCAAGTGGAGGAATCAAGGATTAGAAGATGCATCATGGGTGACTGAAGATCAGTTAGCATGTGTGAAAAACTCTTCACTTCATCAATGATCTGCACACGAGTTGGAGCTCATGTTTTTCGTACCAGGGGTGTCTGATGTAGGAGTATCCTTGGGCTCGAGAGATCCGCATCACCCAAAAATATTTCCATTCTACAAATAGGAAATAATTCAAATAAGGATTGTGTTAGTGGTCCATTTTATTTATTTAGTTTTCTATAAATTCAAACTGTTGATTATTCCTGCAGCTACTCTTGCTATGTTGAAACACGTATTGAAACTCGTGCTGAAACTCATGTTGAAACACACGATGAAACTCCTGATAAAACATGTGCTAAAAATCATGTTGAAACTCGCGTTGAAACTGCCATGCATAGAGAATTTTTACAAGTGTTGTGCTAAAACACATGTTGAAACTCGTGTTGAAACACGTGTCATGATATTTCTTTATTTGCAACAATGTGGCTATACACATTTGATTTTTCCACACTGGTATGCATTCATGATGAGTCGCAGAGAATTCACAGCTAAAGGACAAAACGTGACCCGAGCCCAAAATGAATTTGAATCGATCCGGAAGACAAAGAGACGGTTTGAGTAACAACTTGTTCTTGGAGGGAAGGAAAATCTTTTCAGAGTCTAGGATGAGTTTTTAAAACAAATGGAGAGTGATTTTGAAGGGGTTGGTGAACAACGAAGCAAAGAAATCGTAGAAGGTAGAATGGAGAGAAAGATTCAAGATTGGGTGAGCACATGGGAAAGAGAAACATAATCACAACCCATACATGCAGAACATTACCCTCTGGATGATTTCGTAGTGGTTTTTAGCGAGGCAAGCAACAATTCATGGAAGTCTTCTTACCTCAGGCTCGATGTACTATAGAAATTTGTTCTCTACATTGAATTAATAAACACATGGTATTGAAATTTGTGGGTTTTTGAGTGTTTTAGTTTCCAGTGGATTCATCATTATTTGTCAAAAGTATTTATGTTTTGTTTTCCCCCTATACATTATGTAGCAGGGTGTGTGTTGCAACCCAATTACCTCTGCATTAATTTCTAAATTGCATATAGAAGGATCTATGGGTTGTTTTTGTTTTCTGCTTTTGTTCTAAGTTTGTATTTACTTGAAATTGGTTTGTTTTTTTATCATAGGTATTTTCATAGATATTGGTTTCATTCAGTGGATTGTCATTTGTTGAGTACACAACACACCCTTTAAAATTTTCAATTTTTGGGTACCACTTTTCTTTTTAAACTATTTTGCACCTTCTTATTTTGGATTTACATAGGCTACACATTTGTCTTTCGTTAAATTTATGCATTTTTCCTTTGTTTTCTTCACATTAAAATATATAAAAATCCCAAAAAATCTCATGTTTTGTGTAGGGGAAGAAGAGAAAAAGAAATAATTAAAAAAGGAACAAAAAAGCCAAGTTTATCCATAGTGTCGATGAATCCATCTAGGTTTAGGCTAAAAGAATGGGCAAAGTGATTTACAAAACCCTTATCCTGATGCAAGTTTTAATGGAGTATTGATGATCGACGTTAGAAGGAGTCATGCTAGTTCAAAGTGAAAAATATGGAAGGATTCTTTCGATTTCCAATCATGTCATATAACATTGGTATAATTTGTTAAGGTCGTAAAATGAAAAGGTTAACTATGTTCATTGATCATTGATGGACCATCAATGTTGGAAAAAATCCATATTATTCAAGCATGAAACAGATAGAGGTCTCTCAATACCAATCGATTGTTTGTTGAAGAAACAACCCTAGTTGTCCAATCATGAACTAGAGTGGATCTTGACCATTGGATCCTCCTCATGAATTATATCCTCTCTGATGACCATATAGTTCCATGTCACTTGCCACATCATCTATCCATGTCATCATCCCACATCATGTGTCGTACATGTCCATGCCACTAACTTTAATTCACCCTTTCCACGTTATCATCTATACAAACGATAGATCGAAGGTATTATAAGACCCCGATAGGATTTTCTATAAAACCTTGATGTTGATGCAAGCCTAAAGAGAAGTATTGATGATCGACATCGGAAAAAATATTATGGGTTTGGTGCAACGACATTATCATTTATCCTCTGATGTCGATGAAATAATTTTCCACAAAATAAATCTTAGTCATCCGATCACGAGGAAGAACAGATCCTAATTGTTGGTCCTCCCACATGAACTGTTCTAGAAAAGGTCATGTTTTTTCTCGAGTGCAGGAAATGTTCTAAACAGTTTGTCGATGAAAGAAAATAGTGTTTGGTATGTTTTCCATAAATTTTGATTCTAAAATCTATTTTATACATTCCTTATACCATTGGAAATATATCACCAAGATTTACAACTTTCTAGTTATATGTATTTTGTGATTCCACACTATTTGTTTCTGAGTTTTTAAAATAAAACTACAATATGTAAAAATATTATGATATTTTTGCAATGAATTTTTATTTAGATCCTCATTTTGAGAATTCCTTATATCGTTGGAAAGGTATCTTTAGGATCTACAACTTTTGTCTTATACAATTTTATTGATTTTGTGTGGTTTGTTCCAGGTTTGTGAAATAAAGGAAATCATGCTTAGGGAAGTGATTTGAATGTTTCGTTTCAAAAGAAATGTATTGTTTTATATTATAAATAAGAGAAGAGTTTGTATTCCTAATATACATATTTTAAGACCAGGTACTTGCAAGAGGAATCATATGGAATGGTGAGAATAATTTCAATGTTGCATTGCAAAAACTAGTGGATTTCGGTCAGTTGACAAACAAAATCACGAGAGAAGAGTTGGAAGAAGTGTTGACTGGGTGCACGACCATTCCAATTTTAGAAGTAGATGATTACTAAAGATTGAAGAATAACTTAGTTGGAGTTCACTATTCCTAAAATCGAAAATCAAATTAAAGATTCATGCATGAGATTATTAAAGAAAGAACAACATGTTGAATTGTTTAATCAAGGAAAGATTTATGAGGTTAAGCATGCATGAATTGAAGTTTGTAGTTAATTGGAGATGTGACTGATGCATGGTTTTTTGTATGGATATAAAGATTTTTGTTCATTGAAGATGAAAATTGCACGTCTTTTTATAATGTCAAATTGATTTTTATTCCATAATTAGATTACTTTTATCTTATAAATAAAGATATCGACCTCTTAGTCAAAGGGATGGGATCTCTAGAACTATTTCAAGAGATCTTCGATCTCTGGAGCAATTTCAAGAGGATTGTAAGTGGAGAACTATTTCAAGGCTGAATTCAGAAACTCTTTGGAGTCAATACATTTTGGTTTGATGAATTTATGTCTATTTATTCATCATTGTGGATTATTCTACAACTGATTAAATGTTATAGGCATCTAGTGAGAATTTCAATAATTTTAAGCTATCTTATTTTGTTGGATGAATTGTTGGATACTTTCGATGAATGATTATTTGCTTTATTAGTTAATCTTTTTTTTTTTTATGTTATCTTGGATATTGTGGAATTATTTATGAATGTCTCGCAACTAAATTTTATATTTTTATGTTGATTAGATATTGTTTCTTGGATGTTATATGATGAGTAACATACTGTCTCTAGAATTATTTCCTAGGGAATCTAAAGTCTCTAATAGTTTCACTAACTGTTTCCATAGGTTATCCTTAGCATAGACTTCTTCAAACTCTTTCATTTGTTTCTTTTCTGGAATATATAGACTTACAATATAAAACAATGAAAGGAACGAAATAAGATAAATTTTAAATCCCATTGAATGGTTGTTGGACCATTAAATCAAAGGATTATTCTATACCAAACAAGAAGGAGTATGATTGAGCTTCATCCTTTGGTTTAATCCCTACTGTTGAGCATTGGGAATTTAGGCCCCTCAACAATAGGTAAGTGAATTAAGTCACTCAGGCGAAAGGAAATTGACCAACAATGTTTTGATTCACCTAGGTAAGTGAATTACAATGTAAGGAAGAAGGCATTCACATGAGGCAATGGGAACCGACAGAGGGAGAAACATTACAATCCGAAGGACTCAGAAAATTCACCAAATAGCCAAAATACAACTAAATTAGAAACTTCCTAGATAAATGCAACAATGAATTCTTTAGAGCCATTGGTCTCTACATAGAGTGGAATGAATGGTGGGTATCTCAGGGATGTTAGTGTTCATGTATTTTACATGGAGGATGAATTTAATAAGGAAATCCACTAGAAACTATAGCTTGTATTTAATGCTTACACCCATAAAATAACCAGGGAGTCATTCAATGTGAGTAAAAGAACTATCAAACTTATAGTTTTCCATTCATCCTTATGATCCATTACCAAAACTAGGAGTGAAAAATATCTCACATTGAATTAACCCACAAACAAAAACAACAATTGCAAAACAATCCATGACATAATGGACACAATGTTTACCCTAGAAACCTAAATGGGATAACCAACCTCAAATGGAAGCTCAATGATTCCTTTAAGCAATATTTAGTTACAATGTTTTCATGGCTATCCATGCTTCTTCCTCTTTTGGTTGAAAGACCCATTGAGAATGAAAGTAAAGGAATAAATAGGGAGAGATGGGGGGGTAAGAGGTAAGAGGAATGCCATCAACGATGACCCTTAATTTCCCATTCCTTATGCTTCTCTCCTATTTTATTTTTATTTATCTTTTAATTATCCCATTTTTCCTTCTCACTTTCATTTTGTCTCATTCAACTTTTACATCTGCATTATTTTACATAGATTTCTTAACCATTGTTAATTGTCAAATTCGCTTGCAGGTACCGAGTCTTAAAACCATTCATTAGTTTGGATCCATTACAGATCATTATCAATGGATAAAATTTGAAATTGTATGAGCCTCCTCTTTTTTGTAGATTTTAACCTTGTACAATATTTACTACAAACAATTTTTCAGAAAAAGAACAGAAAATATACAATGGAAAATACAAACATTACACAGATATTTTTCCCCTGGAAACCCAAACCGGGAAAAGCAACATATTCTATATTCATTCATAGTGATACATTGTTTACAATACAATATACATATAGGATCCAGTGGCATCCAAAAACCTAACCCAATGAATTGGATTAGTAAACAACCTTAATTCCTTAACCGAAAATAGAAAACCATCGGAAAAAAACCATGTTCCAAAAAACTGCCAAAAATGCGACATGTTTCCCAAGGAAAAAAAATTTCTCGAGGGCGCTGCCCTCGAACCTTTGTACAAGGGGATTTATCCCCCCATGCACCCCCCAAGGGTCTACTCGTGCAAAGAATATAACACATACCCAACATTCTCCCACTTGTTTTTTTGTTTGCATACAGGGGGTTACAGGGTTACATAGTCAATAATCAAGGGAAGAAAATGCCCATAGATCCTCTACAACAAGATAACTTCTCAGTTCTCACAGATTTTGTTAATGAATATGCAACATTATTCAAAGTGTCCACCTTCATCAACAACACTTTCTTTTCTTCAACCATGTCTCTCACAAAGTGATATTGAATATCAATATGCTTTGTCTTTGAATGATAAGTTAGGTTCTTCGCCAGAAAAATTTCACTCTAACTATCACAATCTATAATTATAGCTTTTTATACCAACCCAATACCTGAACACAATATTTGTAACCATACTGCTTCCTTAATTGCATGAGTGGCTACCATGTATTCAACTTCTATAGTTGAAAGGGCCACTACAACCTGTCTTTTTCTCATCCAACTTATTTCTCCTCCAAACAGGTTAAACACATACCCACTTGTAGATCTCCTATGATATAGATCTCCAACCCAGTCAACATCTACAAAGCCATGTATATCCAACACTCTGTCCAATACATGTCTTCCTTGGTAGCACAATCCATAGCTAGCGGTGATACACAAATACCTAGAAACCCTTTTTACTGTTGTCCAATACTCCTTCCCTGGTTTTGACATATACATGCTCAAAACTCCCACTGCATGTGCAATGTTCGGTCTAGTACAGACCATTGCATACATAAAACTACCAACTGCACTTGCATATGGAACAAAATACATGTCCTCCTCCTCTTCTTGTGTCTTGGGACACTGATCCATAAATAACTTTACCCCAATAGGAATAGGAACCTTGATCGGTTTACATTCCTACATATTAAACCTCTGTAATATTGTCTCGACATATTTTCTCCAATTTAACTAGAGTTTCCTCTTTTTCCAATCTCTTTTAATTTCCATGCACAAAATGAAATTTGAAGCACCAAGATCCTTCATGTCAAATTTAGAGGACAAATGAGTTTTCACATCCTGGATAATCTCCTTGTTGTTTCCTATCATCAACATGTCATTCACATACAAGACCAAATAAATCAAATGATCACCAATTAATTTAAAATACACACAGTGATCCTCTTTTCTTCTTTTGAAGCCAAGTCCCAACATATAAGTATCAAATTTTTTATACCACATCCTTGGTGATTGTTTTAAACCATATAGGGACTTTTTCAGCTTGCATACTGTTGGATCTCACTATTGAACAACTCTTCCTTACTACCTATGTTTTTGACCCGGGGTTCATATCTCTAAGGGAACCAACAAAGCCTAAAACTATCGGCCCTTCTGGTAAACCAGAGGGCAAGACAGTACACAGAGCACACTGCGCAGTGTCACCTGAGATAGCTTTAAATGGGTGGTTGTAATACTCAAGTGTTTAAAGCCTAGGATCGAGTATGAGATAGGGGATATGCATTATGAGCCATTAAGTATGATTTGTATTATGAACTACTTTTATCCCCTTTTATATTCTGACCTCCATGGTATCTTTTCATTATATTCCCACAACATTTAACCAAACAATATAATAACTCATTCATTCATTACATACATCATTTAACTATTAAAAGTATGACAAAGATAGGCATGCATTCATCACATTACACAGGTATGATTGTGGTTCACCCCCTCCTGGGATACGTCCACAAATATTTGGCTCTTGGTTCTCTTATTATGGCAGTTCTGCAACTCTCGCGCCTCACACTTACAACTCTCTTCAGATGGGTGAGATCTCGGTGAGGCGAATTATATCGCACCAGGCTTCTCAACTTGTGATTTGATCCTCAATATCTACCTCTCCTCTTTCGCTTAGCTCAATTGCTTACAGAGATAGTACAACTAATCAAAAAAATTACATAGCACGAACTCAACTCTACCGCAATAGTAAAGCCCAACCTTAGCAAATCTCTCTCACCCTCCTATAGTATCTTCGTATCTATATTTTTATATATCGGGATCTTCATCCATTTACACAAAAAACCCTTACAAAATCCCTAACTCTATTGTCATTAGGTCTTCCTTCTCCGCATGCGTTCACTTCTTCCTTCCATCTATCACCTCCTTATTGCATGCACACATGTTGTGCTTCTTTCTAGTTGTCACTTTCCTCCTACACGTTTTATTTCCCATGATTGCTCTTCCAACTGTCCTTCTTCTTTGTGCATGCTTTCTCTCCCTCTTCGGCCTACTGCCAATAGGCCCCCAACACTGACATGTGACTCATCCCAAGTCACCTAATCTTTCTGAGCTACCTCGATCTCTTCAGTGATCATCTAGAATTTTTCCCTTAGCGTTGTTGTTGTTGTCAGTGCCTGCACGGTCTTCTCCTTAATGGTTTCCACTACCTGAACAGCCACTTCATCGCTCAGTAGTCTTAAGCATTTTTCCTAGGTCTGTGCCATTTGTGTTCTATCCACTTCTGCCTGGGTGAGCAATTCTGATACTCGTTCCTGCAATGGTTCTATTTGAGCCTGCTACTCTTGTTTCTGTGTCTGCACAGTGATGAGTTCTACCTACATGTTTTTCAAATATTGCGTCCCCTTTATGCGTTCTAGGATAGGTATAGTATTTTTCCTTTGTTTGAGTTCTTGGATCACTACATTGATCCTTTCCTCTTCCTTGTCCCAACATTGAACCTGTGGATCCTCCACTAGTCTTTTCCAAAGTTGTGTTGCTTTGTTGAGAAAGTCAGTTGCCGTGCTAACCTGTTTCTCCATCCCCTGTATTCGCATTGTTGTTGCATGCCTCCTCTGTTCCTTTACTGCTGGTGTAGTTTTTGGTGTTATCTGTTCTTGGAGATCCCCGATCTCCTTCTGGTATCGAGCAATTGCCTGCACAATCTGGTCGATATTTTCTGTGGCTAGGAGTTCGTTTCCCTGCTTAGTGTTTGGAAGTTTCCCAAAATTTCTCCCACTCTGTGTTCCAATTCGTTCCTATGTTCCATCTCCTTCTGAGTTTTGGATTTGTCTTGCTCATATTCTTTTTCTAGTGCTTCTCGCTGCTTTGTTTCTTTTTGTAGCTCAACTAAGTTCTTATGTGCCCGAGACTGCATTTTGTTGTCGATGCTAACTTGCAATTTGTTCAATTCCCTTGATGGAATCCGTTTCAAGACCAATTGGATGTGGTCCAAATCCTTTAGTGGTGTCTGTCCCACTATTTCATCCATTCGTATCATGCTCGGTTTTATGTGGACCGTTGTGTTTGTGTGTGCCATTGGGAGGGCTCGGTCTCTTTCTTCGAACTCCACTCTTTCATTGGTCTGTGTTGTCGATAGCTCTATGCCTTTGTATCTACTTTCTCTCTAGGCCTCTCTGAGTGTCCTGAGGAGTTGTCTTATTTCTACCAGTTGTTCTTGCAGATTATCCCTGTGATGTGTTGCGTGGTCGAAGTCTTCTGCTAGAAAATCTTGGACCATTCTAGCGATCATTTATCCATTGTCCTTCATGATCGTATAGTCCGGTGACTCTCATTGAGCCTTTTATTTCTTGCGCACGCTTGTGGCCTGTACAACCGGTCTCTTAGTTCCCCCTTGCTCCCGTGTGATGGGGTTTGGGGCGGTCTCCTGCGTTCCCTTGGATTTTTTTGGTTGTTCGTTGGTCTCTTTCTACCCCTTCTGGGTTCCTGTCTGCTTTAGCCCTTCATTTTACTGAGTTGGTTTGTTTTGGCTTGTTCTTGGTTTCTTGGGCACTAGTTTTTGCGGAGGCTGTGTTTCCGCTTGCGCTGCTTCTCCTTCTGTGAGTCCTTTTGGTACTTCTTGGGGAATGGATGGGATCCTCCATTCATCAGGCCATTCGATGATGACCATGTCTATATCACCTTCTGTGATGTAGTAGCACATCAATAGCCACTATTTATCTGGGTTCTGCCTTGGTTGTATCCACATGGCTTGACGTGTAGCCTAGAAGTTAGCGATGTCCCCATATCGCGCGACAGCTTTTGGTGTTATTCTCCATGACCGGTTAATATATTCCTGCATGTCCCATAGGTATGCTTCAAATATGATTGCATTGTGCCTTTTCTGTCTAGCTTGTGGCCCAAACCTCAGTACTAGATATCTTTCTCCCACTGGCTATGGTCTAGTAGCAAAAACTACATATTCTGGTTCCCACCATCCCATCAAGGCTATGAGGGTGAGTAGCAATGAGTAATGGAATTTTGTGCCAATTTCCTGCACGTCCCTGCATTCCACTTGGAACGAGTTTAACAGATAAGGCACCCATCTCACGAAGGTGCCTTTTGCGCACTCTGCTGCAACTGCGATGACTCCTGCCGATACTTCGTCTTTGTGACATTTCCTTAGCAACTTATAGGATAAGATATTTGCTCCCAATTGTGTTGTTGCATTGTTGATACGTTTGATTATAATGCCTCTTGTCCCCCTCGTGATGCCATATTTCTTCTTCATTTCCTATGCTAACGCTTTCTTCTTAGATTTATCGTCCAAAATCAGTGCGGGATCCATACCCTGGTTGGGTAGTCCTGTTATCTACGCGATAAGGTCAATTGTTATGGAGACGAGTCTGTCCAACCATATCTCCTCCATGCGTAACTGCTAACAGTTTCTTAATGCATGCAGTCGTGTACTGGCCCCTGCCAAAGTGTGGAAGTTTCAACAATCCTAAAATTCATGTTCGGTCCATTCCAACTACCCATTGATGTGGTTGGTTGATCATTTCCCCAAGTTGGTTGACCACTATGTTATGCATAAAAAATATGGGTGCAAGTTTTGGGTACTTAGTGTCATCTGAGACATCATGGTCAGAATACTTGAGCTTCCCAATGTGACCCAGTAGTTGTGGCTCTACCTATAATCCCTCTGGTATGCGTGGTAGCACAATTTCTATTGTCGGTTTCTTGCGAGGTGAGCTCGGTATCAGAATTTTGTCTTCCTGCTGTGATGGTTGGTACGAAGTTCTAGCAATTCTTGGTTGTTTCCCTATGAGCCATTCTGGCCAAGCCAAGGTAGTTCTCGTGGTCTCTTCTATTAGTTGACCGAGGTTGGGTACCTTCGAATCATCTAGTTTCCCTTATGATCCTTGATTCTGTGGCAAGTTGTTACCTTCTATGGTTGGTTCAGTGCTTTCTGGTTGAAATTCCTATTGGGGT
Source organism: Picea engelmannii (assembly GCA_009831015.1). NCBI lineage: Eukaryota > Viridiplantae > Streptophyta > Pinopsida > Pinales > Pinaceae > Picea > Picea engelmannii. The sequence continues at coordinate 678,720 of ML777065.1, read as the reverse complement.
TTTGCTTCTTCATTCTGCGGTTCTTGCGGCTCTGCTTGCGTGTCCTCTTTCATTTCCTCTGGTTGTGGCTGTTGAATCTCTTCCAGTATCAGTGTGGAGTTCACCGGTGCTATTTCTGGGGATGGGATCGCATCGATATTGACGATCTCCAGTTGTTGCTGCTCATTTTCTTCCAGCGGTCCTCATGACCTAGTATGAACTCTGGTTGGTCTGGCGGTCTGCCATGGTTCAACGGACTTTGATGGTTCCATAGTAGTGAGTGTCAAACGCCTACTAACTCTAGAAGGTTGTGGTCTCACTCTGTTTGTTTGATCTGTTGTTTCTCTCTCTCTGTTCTCTTTTGTGAATAGACAAGTTTCTTCCGTGATTGCATGTTGTATGAGCTTGTCATGAAGGTTATTGAAGATGCTTCCTCCATGATGTGATTAATGCATCATAAATGTGGGTTCACTATATTTCCGACAGTTTCGTACTTGCCATTACGCCTCTCTTTCCGTTTCCAGTTGGCATGTTTAATGTGACGTTCCATTAGTCCTTGTCATGCCTTAATTCCGCTTTGTACTATCCTATCATCCTTATTTTTCCGACTTTTCGTTTCCCACTCATTTGTCTTACGCATGTAACCATTTCTCTTTCCTTTACTGTATTCATGTTTTGAGCGTCTGGTGGATTTTAAGCGGCTTTTTTTCTTCTTCTTCTTCTTTTCTTTTTTTTACTGTGCAGTGGGTGGTCGATTGTCCTTGTACAAATTTAGTCGACTCTTGTTGATCATTCCTCGAAGGTCGGCACCTACTAAATCTCTTAATTGTACAACTCCACCGTCTGTTACATAGTTGACCTCATATGGTCCTAACCAATGCATTCTCAGCTTTCTTGGGTGTTGAAACGACTTGTTATCATAGAGCAATACTAGATCTCCTTCCGTGAAAGTCTTTTTCTTAATGTGTCGATCGTGCCATGCTTTGTCTCTGGCCTTCTGCACTTGTTGATGGAATCCTTCCAGGATTTGGTCTTCCTCCATTATTAACAGTTGGTTCAGTCTTCCTTGTGTTGCGTCGTGTTCTGTCATTTGTGTGATAGCAGCTACGCGTAAGCTAGGTGCTAAAAATTCTAATGGCACTATTGCTTCTTGGTCGTAGACGAGTTTGAATGGTGTGTGCCCTGTCAAATTCTTACATGTCATCCTGTATGCCCATAATACTGTTGGTACTTTGAGGTCCCAGTCTTCTTTATTGACGTTACATATCTTTGTCAGTGTGTTCTCTAGAATTTTGTTGAAGGATTCTACTATGTCATTCGCCTATGGGTGATATAGTGTGCTTCTCTGGTGGTGAACTTCAAATTATTTGAACATCACACAGATGGTGCTATTTATGAAATGCGTTCCTTAGTCGCTCATCAAAAATCTTGGGCACCCAAACCTAGTAATTACTTATTCAAATAAGAAGTGTGCAGCGGTCTCTACGCTGTAGTATTTTACTAGTGTGGATTCCACCCATCTGGTTAGGTATTCCGTCATGGTGATGATGTATCTTTCCCCTTTTCTTTTGGCTGGTGGGTTAATAGGTCCCACAAATTCTATTGCCCATTTATCAAATGCCTGTAAGGTCACTTGCGGTTGTAGCAACATATCGTTCTTTCTGCTGGGTTTTCCTACCCTTTTAGATACATCACATCCCTGACAGTACTCTTTCGAGTCTCTATGGATCGTTGGCCACCATAATCCTATGCGAAGTACCTTTTGCGCCTAGATTTTCCTACACAGTGTCCTCTTGGCAATCCCTCGTGGGCTTCTGCTAAAATTCTCGGTCATTCATGTTCTAACACATATCTTCGTAAAATGTTATTTGCACCCATTTTATATAGATGTCCAACGATCAGTTGATAGTCAGCTACATGAACTACTAGGTTCTTCTTCTGTGCAATGGTAAAGTCTTGTAGTGCAGTACCTGTGCTCAAGTACTGGATGATATTTGCGAAGTGGTCATCAACAATCTGTACGGAGAATAATTTTGCATCCGAAAAGTTATCTTCTAATCTAGTGGGTTCTTCTCCATTTGTGACCCATGATAGGTGGTCAGGTCCTGCATTTACTTTTCCTGGTTTGACGATTACTTCGAAGTCAAGTTCCTGAAATAACAGTAACCATCGATAGATTCTCCCTCTCAACACTGGTTTGTTGACTAGGTATTTTAGGGATGAGTGATCTATAAACATCTTATAATGTTTTCCCAATAGGTAGTGTCTGAAATTTTGAAGTACGTAAACCATAGCTAGGCCTTCTCTTTCCATTGTGTTATATTTCTATTCTAAATCAGATAGTTTTCTGCTTGCAAATGCTATCGGGTGATCCAAGTCTCTTGCTCTTGGCTGTGCTAAGATAGCTCCAAGTGTTATCATTGATGTATCTACATGCACATGGAATGTCTTTCCCCAGTCTAGAAATACTAATATCGGTGTAGTGACCATATTTTCCTTCAAGGTGTCCAGACCGTGCTGACATGCGTCGTTCCATTGGTATTTTGTATCCTTCCTTAACAACTTCTCCATTGGTGTTGTGATTTGTGCATATCCTTTGATGAATTTTCGATAGTATCCCGTGTGTCCTAACGTCGCTCGTAGCTGACATACTATTTTTGGCGCTGGTAAATTAACAATGACTGTGATCTTTGTCGGATCGACCAATAACCCTTGTTTGCATACTATATGGACCAATAGTATCCCAAACAATGTTCCAATTATACATTTATTTATGTTTAGTGATATCTGACACTGTTTGCATCATTCTAGCATCAAGCGTAAAACTTCCACATAGTTTTTCAACAGACTATAGACCGTCCAGTTGTCCAGGTATAGTTCGATAAACTGATGGATGAATTCTTTAAATGCCTTGCTAACCACTCTGGAGAGTATTGTTGGTGCATTCTTCATTCCAAAGGGCATGACTGTATATTGGTAAGATCCCCATTCTGTCGCAACTGTGCTCTTGTATCTGTCCTCCTATGCTATCTTAATTTGATGGTAGCCTGAGAATCCATTAGTAAATGAGTAATCTTCATGTCCCCCCACATTATCTAACACTTCATCCATGAGTGGTGTAGGGAATGGGTCATGTAGGAATGAATCGTTCAAGTTCCTCAAGTCAATGCATATCCTAATCCCTCTTCCTTGTTTCTTGTCATGTACGACCATCAGGCTTATCCATTTTGATTCCTCGACTGGTTTGATTATGTCGGATTCAAGCATCCAATCGATCTCCTCTTTAACTTTATGTTTATATATGGGGTTCAGTCTATATGGTCATTGTATAATCAGTCTCTCTTCAAGCATGAGAGGTATTTTCATTTCTCCCAGTTCGCCTGGTATACCCTTCATTTCTTTGAATGTTGTAGGAAATAAGTCGTTGTACTCACGCAACAATTCAGTGATTCTTTCTACTATTGGTTCATCCCAGTAGTCTCCAATGCTGGCCATTTTGGAATGTTTCGATGTTTTGATGTTAACTTTGTTTACCTTTATTAGCGCAGACATAACTTCAGAGTCTATTGGTGGTCCCTTCACATCTCTTTTGCCTTCTACTTCTGCAATTTGAATGTCATGTCGATCCTCTTTGTCCAATATTTCCTCTTGTACCTGGTAGCATGACAATAGTTCCTTGACTGTCTATTTATTTCCTTGCTACCCGTTGGTAACAAGTTCTACTTCTGGTTATTTAATGAAGATGAATCCTCTGATCTTTTTTAGGGCTGCGTCTATGTTGAGGTTCTCATGCTCGAATAAGAAAGTGATGGTAAAGTTCTGTTACAGTGTCTCCCATGTTGTAGTTCCTTTGCACAGTTCCTGATCTCTATACCAGTTCACTGGTATGCCTTCCAAAGTGTGAATAAAGTGGTGAGGCCATTCCTCTGGTGGTGTCAATTTCCACATCGTTTTGCCCTCCTCCAAGTGTTTCGTTGGTGTCCCTAGTCCTTCATATCTTCATTGTTTTTTTTTTTTTATGTTCTATGCCAAACCTTATGCGTAGTAACCTCTTACATTGGTACCAGTTTGTGATGGTCTCCTTGTGTGCACCCCACCATCTCGTGGGTGTGGCCTTTAGTGCTAGATCCAGTGCGAGTAGCCTATGGTTCTCTAGTACTTCATCTTCATATTTTGTTAAGAATGTTTCCAAATCATTTAGTCCGTGGAAATTGGGTGGTTCTGGGATTTCTATGCCTATCCACCGTACTGCGCGGTCTATTCTTGCACATCTTCTCATGGATACTTCATGTAGTATCTGCTGCCAGTCTTCTAGCCCAGTGTTCGAATCTGTTGTGCATGAAGTAATAATGCGACAACTTAGTACCCCGACTATAGTTGGGTTTACATAATCCTCCTCGCGCGTAGTTGTTCTGTACAATTGGTCGATTTCCTCTAATTCCAGGCAAGTGGGTTCTACTAACCTCTCCCCTTCTGATGGATCTAGTGGTGCTATGATCCTATAATCTATGGATTCAAATGTCATTTTCTTGGTCTTCAAATTAACTATGGTCTAGTTGTCGAATGCCCAGTCCAAACCGAGTAGTGCCAGGTACGGTGTTGTGCCATATACTATTTCAATGACTTTAAAATCTTCTTTAGTGCACACACCATCAAGATCTACTGTTACGCCTTTCAGTCTCCCGATTGGTAGGACCCTATGCTGGTTTTCTAGTTTTAATTGGACATTCGAATATCCCAAGGTTGGGTCTCCCATGCATTGTCAGGTTTTCTTGGGTAGCACTTTCACTTCAGACCCTAGGTCCAATATGATCTTTCCCATATTGAAATACACAATGTTGGCATTCAATCTGAATTCCCTACTTGTTTTTCTTCTGGTGTGTAGATGATTGATGATTTTCAGTTCTATCTTTTGTTCTGTCTCGTTGCTACATTTCTCTAGGATGTTTTGAAATATTTTCACAGATGAAGTATCACTTAACATTTTGATGCATGACTGCAAAAAGTCTTTGATAGTACTTAATCGTCCCTCAGGTGGCATTCCTTTGGTATGATCCAATGATGGTGGCATTTCATATTCTGGGGCTTCATGGGTTGGTTGCGTAGTGGAATTTGACGTTCTATCCTTCTTCTGAAATTCTTATCTGGCTTCATTAAAAGTCTCCTTTTCTTTGGGCGCGTCGAATTGCTTCTTTGTTTCGATGTTCTTTTTTACCCATTGGTTTTGTATGGGTTCTTGTTGGACTGTTTTGTTTCTTGTCTTTGTTCCTCCATGGGTGACTATGTTGATGTTTCATCCACCCCCCCTTACTTCGGCTGAGATCCATTGAACATTTTGGTTGTTCTGGTTCCTTTTTTCCTGGATCTTTACTAATAGTGTCAGACATTCCTCTATCTCCTAATCCGATGTGTGACAATACATACAGGTTTCTGGCTGCAGTGGGCATTCCCATTCATAATGTCCCAGTTGCTGACAATTGTGGTATGTGACTGGTCCTATGCCACGTCCAAAACCACCTCTGGCTCATCCTCCTCCTCGATAGCCTGCTCAGTCCCCTCTTGACACATTATATGGTGGTTCTTGATTATACTACACAATACTATACTGGGGTTGTGCTGGGTTGTACTGCAATTATGCGTTGTTGTATGGTTGTTGTGCAATGTTGTGCTGTTTCTGCGCAGTATTGTATGGAGCTAGGGCTTGATTGAATTGTGGCGTTTCTTGCCTAGTCATCATTTCGGCCTATACTCTATATGCATCTGATGTTCTTTCCCGCATCAAATCCATAGTTCTGTAATCTTTGTTGTCTTGGCCTACTGACTTACAAAAGGTGCAATAAGAATTATTTGGAACTGTCTCATACTTCTACATCATCGTGCAGTGATAAGGGTCGTGACCCAGTTTCTTGCATATTTCGCACCATAATGCTCCTTGTGGTAGCGGGTTTAGCATGCCTGTTTCCATATACTACGCGAATGTTGGACATTCGTTCTTGTGGTGTCCTTCCGTCCTGTATGTGGTGCACCAAAAAACTTCTCGTTTGTCCTTGTTCTTGTTCTAATTCAACTGAAATGTTAGGTTCTTCAAATCCTCCTTCAATTCTTCAATAGTTGGGTCCGTCTACTGGTACTGGTTCTCTTCCAACTGCAAGGCTTCCTGTAGAGCCTCGGCCTACATCTGAAACTTATGCTGGCGTAGGGGATATTTTAGGTGTGGGAGTAGTGAGTTGAAAAATAGGTGTCGATGTTGCATCTCGGTTATAAGGTATTTTAACTTCCCCTTCAGTTGTTTGAATCTCTGGTCAATCTCCCATACAGACTCTCCTTTTTTCTGTATGATCTCGATCATTTCGTTCATGTACCAATCCTCTGAGCTGGGCTTTTGGAACTCATTAATCAATAACTTATTAATGCCTGCCAGTATCCTTGTTGTCCTAGGGGCACTGTTTGTGTCTAGACTCATGTACCAGTCTAGTGTGCGGTCTCTCAACATGATTTCTAGCTGTGCAAGTTTGGTATCTTCATCAGTGATATGTTTTTCCTCCCAGATCTTTGCACAAATAAACAAATGCTTCTCAGGGTCTTCTACTGCTTCTCCTCAAAATTTTGGTAATCTGATCGTGGGGTCATGTCCTTCCATTATAAATATTGAATTTCTACCTCTGTCACGCGGTGTAGATACTTGACTAGTGCTGCCTGAACTAGCTCCTCTAGTTGTTGTTCCTGTGGTAGATGTACTTCTCTCTATCAGACTTCCTCCAAACTTCAGTTGTCTAAACGATGGTGTTCTCTTTGGTGTATTGGTCGCACATGGGTTTATGGGTTCCACACTGACATTAATATGGAAAGGATGGATATCTTCTCCTCCTATTCTTGGGCCTCTTGTTTTCCTCTCATAGGTTGCTTGTAGGATTTCCTCAATCTACTCCACAACCCAGAGATCCTCTACCTCTTCTTCATCGCTTGCAAAGCCCTCACTCGAGGCTATGACTCTTTTCTTGGTAGTCACCTTATATTGGTATGGTAATCCGCTATGCATCGTTCTTGGTGATGCCAAGATCCACTTAAGATGGTCGTCATCCATCAAGATCGGGTCCAAGAATTCCTCCTCCTTTGCCTTTATCCTCAACTTTGACCATTTATCCTTCCTTTGTCAGTGCTTTCCCCCTTCCCCCATGCACGTAGGGAAGTCTAGTTGTATGCTTCCATTGTCATTACACCTTTGTTATATAGCAATACTTTAATAAAGGTATATAGTGATCAAATGTACCTTCTGTGAGATCCACATAAAAATTCCTTCTCTGTCGTGATGTATGTCTTTGTTGTGTCAACTACAAACTCTATGATGAATCCTGCCACAATACTATCAAGCCAAAAGTCGATTGCGCGGGTGAATTTGTTGTTCACCTGTTGTAACTGCTCAATATGCACTTGGGTCCAATCTAGCTGTCGGATTTGGTTTGTTGCGTGTCTATTTTTCAACCTTAGTATCCACTCCTGCAGTAGGTGGGGAAAATCACAGAAAAAGACTTCGTACAAATTTGTAAACACATATTTATCTAGATATTTGCGAGGTGTGAGGCTATGGTTTCTATTATCCTTCTGGGAAAACTCTAGATATTTAGTTCTCAACCAACCTTTGATTTCTGCTTTCGTGGGGTTCCACAGTCTCAACATTCCCTTCTAGTGGCTCAGCGGTCTTCTAGTTTCACTCATTCTTTTCTCATGTATTCTATCTCGTCTACTCAGTCCTCTCTTATTCCTCTTACAATGACAATAGAATCATTTGTTGGCTCTCACTACTGAAAAAATATTCCTTACTACCTACGCTATTGACCCAGGGTTCATATCTCTAAGGGCACCAACAAAGCCTAAAACTATCATCCCTTCTGGTAAACCAGAAGGCAACACAATACACAGAGTGCACTGCGCTGTCTCACCCGAGATAGATTTAAATGGGTGGCTGTAAGACTCAAGTGTTTATAGCCTAGGATTGAGTATGAGATAGGGGATCTTCATTCTGAGCCATTAAGTATGATTTGTATTATGAACTAATTTTATCCTCTTTTATATTGTGATCTCCATGGAATCTTTTCATTATATTCCCACAGTAATTAACGAAACAATGTAATAACTCATTCATTCATTGCATACAACATTTAACTATTAAAAGTATGACAAATATAGGCATGCATTCATCACATTACATAGGTATTATCGTGGTTCACCCCCTCCTGGGATACGTCCACAAAGATTTGGCTCTTTTCTCTCTTATTATGGCAGTTCTGCAACTTTCGCGCCTAATGCCTACAACTCTCCTCAGATGGGTGAGATATCTGCGAGGCGAACTAGATCGCACCAGGCTCCTCAGCCTGTGATATAAGCCTCAAGATATACCTCTCCTCTTCCTCTTATCTCAATTTCTTACAGAGATAGTACAATTAATCAAAAACATTACATAGAACAAGCTCAACTCTACAACAATAGTAAAGCTCAGCCTTAGCAAATCTCTTCGACCCTCCTATAGTATCTTCGTATCTATATTTTTATATATCGGGCTCTTTATCCATTTGCACAAAAAACCATTACAAAAACCCTAACTCTATTGTCATTAGGTCTTCCTTCTCCACATGCGTTCAATGCTTCCTTCGAGTTGTCACCTCCTTCTTGCATGCGCGCATGCTGTGCTTTTTGCTAGTTGTCGCTTTCCTCCTGCACGTTTTCTTTCCCATGATTTCTCTTCCAGTTTTCCTTCTTTTTTGTACACGCTTTATTTCCCTCTTCGACTTGCTGCCAACACATACCAACTCCTTCTTTTCCTTCGCAACAAATCCTTTTGGCTGCTTCATATAGATTTCTTCTTCTAGATCCCCATGTAGGAATGTTGTCTTCACATCCATATGTTCTACCTCAAAATCAAATGCAACAACAACATATAACAAAAACCCTATAGAGGTTAACTTGGCAAGAGGAGAAAAAGTCTTACCAAAATCAATTCCCTCAATTTGGGAATAACCCTTTGCTACTAATCGAGCTTTGTGTTTCTCCACTTTGCCTTATGCATTCAACTTCTTTTTAAATACCCATTTATTTCCAATGGGATTTATTCCAATTGGAAACTCCACTAGATCCCAAGCCTTATTCTTATCCAAGGCTACCATTTCTTCATCCATGGACTTTTTCTAGAGATTTCCATCCTCTGAATCCACTACATCCCTGAAATTTCTAGGATCATCATCAGTAATAGACAAAGAAAAATTTGAATGGAAATCAGATGGAGTATACCTTTCCGGTAGCCTTCTTTCCCAAACCAATCTCCTCAATACTGGAGTATGAGGATATTCTTCTTCTTATTCATGTTCTTCTGTAGAGTCTGATTCATCATCCTTTAAATCAAACTATGTTTTTTCCAGTTCTTCCTTACTTGGTAGGACTTCCTTTTTAACAACATCCTTCACTTCTCTAAATACCACATCTCGGTTATACACTACCTTCTTAGTTTCTTGGTTCCAAAGCTTATAACCTTTGAGACCATATTTATATCTAATAAAGATACACGTTTTAGCCTTCTTATCTAGCTTACTCTTGTTTTCCTTTGGAACATGAACATATGAATCACAACCAAATACCTTTAGATCTGTGAGAGAAGGTTCCTTACCAGTCCATACCTCTTGTGTATTTTTTTCATCCAACATTGATGAGGGTGATCTATTGACCAGGTAACATGCAATACCCACTGCCTCTGCCTAAAATTCTTTCCCTAACCTGACACCACTAAGCATGCACCTTTCTTTTTCCATAAGCATATTGTTCATCCTTTCTATAACTCCATTCTGTTGAGGTGTATATGGAGTAGTATTATGACTTGCTATAATGCACTTCTTATAGAATTCTTCAAATTCATTCCCACAAAACTCTCCACCATTATCTATCCTCAACACCTTAATTATTTTCTCTATTTGATTCTCACTATGAGCCTTGAACACTTTAAACCTATCAAATACTTCATATTTCTTCCTGAGGAAATATATCCAATTATTCCTCGAGAAGTCATCTATAAATGAGACATATTACAAATATTTTCCCAATGATGGGACCGACACAGGTCCAAAAACATCACTCTGAACTAGTTGTAAAATTCCTTCTACCCTCATTGCACCAGATGGGAATCTTACTCTTTTCTTCTTCTCATATAGACAATGTTCACATAAATCAAAATCTAGAGAGAAGTTAGACATACCTTCAACCATACCTTTACCGTGTAGTAGTCGAAGACCCTTCTCTCCGATATGCCCCAGTATTTGATGACACAACATAACCTTTTCTCTGTAGGAGTTATTTCTTTTTCAACTCCAATATCAGGAACAATGGAACTTACACCCATCACTAATAGTTCTTCCTTGCATCTTATACAGAGTTCCAAACCGAACTCCTTTTAACAATACCATTGCTCCTCGCACCATCCTCCAGGTTTCCTTTTCAAATATTGTTTTTACCCCTCCATCGTCCAGTTTGATTACATAAATCAAATTTCTAGCCAAACCTGGGATGTGCATAATGCCAGGTAATGTTCTAATCCTTCCATCTATGAGCCTCAACTTGAATTTTCCTCATCCTATGATTATGATTCTTGAATCATCACCTAAGAAAACATTACCTCCATCATACATTTCATATTCACAAAACCACTCCCTGTGGGGAGTCATATGAAAGGATGCACCTGATTCAACCAACCATGCCTCATGATCTGTATGTGTGCTTGAAGAAGCCAAGTACACATCCCCTCCTTCTTCCTTGGAGGTCTTTTCTTTAGTATAAGGAGTTTCTTCAGATCCCTTCTTTTTCTCAACTTTGGATCTACGCTCCTTGTTGTAGTGCCCTTCTTTTCCACATTTCCAACATACCTTTACAAAATTTGTAGGAGATTTAGATCTACCCTTAGACTTAGATCTCCCACTTGATAACTTAGATCTATTTCTTTACTGGTAACATCCTCTTGCAAATAATATGTTTGTGCTATGTCCTTCCATATTCTTCCATCTCATCTCCTCTGACAACAAGGATGAGACCACTTCATCAAAATTTAAGGAATTTGTATTACTACCTATGGCCACAACCAAACTATCCCACGATTCTGGTAAAGAACACAATAAACTGATACATTTATCTTCATCTGAAATTTTAATCTCAATAGATACTAACTGAATTACCACAGTATTGAAGGCATTCAAATTCTCTTCCACCGAGTCTCCATATCTCATCCTCAGGTTATACAACTTCTTTCTCAGGAATAGTTTATTCACTAGGGACTTAGAATGATACAACTTCCCCAACTTATCCCACAAATCCTTGGTTGTAGCTTCCTCTGACACATTCAATAATACTAAATCTGAGAGACATAGTCGGATTGTGCTTTTCACCTTCAGATCCAAAATTTTCCACTCATCTGTTGAAGTTTATGTAGGTGCAATACCTAGATCTACTGCGATCCAATGATCTTTTTCCAACAACAGATCTTCCATCTTGAGCTTCCACAACTCAAAACTTTTCCCATTAAACTTCTCGATCTCCATTTTCGAATTGATCACCATTTCTTTTCACCTGAAAAGTCAATACCATAGATCTCCCATTGTAACAAGGCTTATCATAGTCCTGAGCCAAACCCTTGACCACAAAGGCGTCCCCCTGAAGCCAATAAAGCTCTAATACCAAATGTAGATTTTAACCTTGTACAATATTTACTACAAACAACTTTTTCAGAAAAAGAACAGAAAAGATACAATGGAAAATACAAACATTACACAGAGATTTCCCTTGGAAACCCAAACCGAGAAAACCAACATATTCTATATTCATTCATAATGATACATTTTTTACAATACAATATACATATAGGAGTCAGGGGAATCCAAAACCCTAATTCAATGACTTGGATTAGTCAACAACCCTAATTCCTAACTGGAAATAGAAAACCATCGGCAAAAAACCATGTGTCAAAAATCTGCCAAAAATGCGACACGTTTCCTGAGGAAAAACATTTTTCTCAGGGGCACTGCCCTTGAACCCCTACACAAGGG
>ML777065.1:647045-666640 GCA_009831015.1 Picea engelmannii | reverse complement strand
CCCCTATGCGTCCAATGCAACGCAATCATTAATACTCATGCAAATAATATAACACATACCCAACATTTTCAAGGACAAAGTGTAGGTTTGACATCCTTCTGATAATATTGCAGATTTCTAACCACCATTTTCTAAAGATACCTTGTTTTATATGTGCACTCATTCCACTAGATAAAAGAAACACCATTCATATATTGTTGGGTGTCAAGGTCATCTCCCCACTCAGGCCAAATGGTTTACCCAATCAACACTTTAAGCATATTTCCCACAATTAGTGGAGAAAGTGGTAACACTTTCATTCTAATTAGGGAGGAGATGATAATCCATGTATACCTAGGATAGTGGGACATTCCACATCTTGTGTCTATCCATCAATATATGTAAACACACTCAGCTTTATCTTCATACACTTGTTTTTTGTAGTTAGTTATGAAGTTTGTCAAACTTAGTTATATTGCATTTATTTTCTGTAGTTAGTTATGACTTTTTAGAATCATGTAGGTTAGTTTTCTTGACTTGTTATGTGCTTGATTGTATGCATCTATAAAAACCATTCATGGAAAATAGAAAGAATATTTGTGCATCCTTAAACTTTATTAGTTGCATGATGGAATGATATTTTGGAAAGTATTTTTGGATATGACTAATATTGTATCATCAACGACCCTCCTGTGTTGGGGATGGATCTTAAGCACTCAAGGTGAGTGGGATGCCCATTTCAGGTAAAGAGAAAGTGAGTTTATTCCACATTATTGGTAAGTAACCATGCAAAAAGTCTCCCAAACCCTAAAAATGTTAACAAATATAGCACAAGCAAGACAAGACAAGAACCGGTGGAAAAAGATTTAATCCATTCTCTTACTCGTTGTATTGATATCATGATATGAATTTATAGTACATGGATTGGACCACTTATAGATCTAGATCTCACTAAAAAATCATTAATGAGTCGTGAAAACACCTCATCAATAGATAAGGTTTACAACTCATAAGTAGGTGGTCTCAAAATTTTTGATTGTCGAGGGAATCATAGTTTAACATTCCCCCCCTCAATCAAAAGTTTGAATAATTGTACTAGTAAGGAAATAATAGGTGGTATCATCTTCAATATTCAATATGAAAGTTTTAAATTGAGCTTCGATGAAGATATTCCTAAAAAACTACCAATATATGGATGTCGAATAATTCATCTAGAAGGAACAACTTCCATGTCTGAACATTCCCACTCTATTTATTAACATCCCAATAATTGATTTGATTGATTTGAGGAGACCAATTGCTATGATGGAATTCCCAATTTTTGATTGATTTTTAAGACTGGATATTCCCCTTTGTTAGGTGAAAGGTGAGAAGTTTGTTGAAGTTGGTTGAAGGGATATGAGCTTGATTCTTGTATTCTTTTGTTCTTAATGATTTGTGGTTGAAGGGATCCAAGCTTGAGCTTTGGATTCTTTATGTGGTGGTTTTGTTGGTTGAACACTAACCATCTTCCATTGATACTTGAACAATGTGGTGGTTTTGGGTGACCACTGACCGATTTGATTTGAAATATAGTGTGGTGGTTTTGGTTTAGCACCAGCCATATTCACTCCCCCCATAAAGGTGTAAGAGAGTATCATTTTCATCATTGTGCTCCCCATCTTGAGGCATGGAGAGTACTATTGATTTTTGTAGTTTCGGGAAGGTATTCACACATGACCCCAGGCGTTGGCCATGTGGAATCATTGTGGGAACCACATCACACTTTTGGTTTGGTGAAAATCCCCTTAAATTTGAGTGGAGGATTCATGGGTTTGGTGATGGGATTTTTTGGCTTGTGTTGGGGATTAACACCCGCAAGGAAAGACTAATTTGATGTTGACTTCTGGAGGGGCTTCTATGGTGATCCCCAAGGCTTGTATATAAAGGAGAGAGATCATTATGACATATCATTGTACACATCATGTAGAGTGTGAGGAGACATGATGGAGCTACCATAAGTGATTATGCAATTTTGCTAGGAGGATTGGTGATTTAAGCAGAAGGAAATTCTTCTAGGGTGGAAAATCTGGCTTAGGGTTGAAGACTCTCTATCTTGTTTTTTTGGTAGGTAAAGCACACTACACATGTGGGAGAGAGAGGAAACCAAAAATTGAAGAATTTGTACGAGTGGACCGAGTTGTATGAAGTGTCCATACAGGGTTTTGTACATGTACGTGAGTTGTAGTGGGAATAACCACGTATAAACGCAAGTTGTTGTGAGAACAGTCACATACATATGTACAAGTTCTTCTAAGAAGGAGTAGGTCTGTACAGGCTGATGTTAGGTGACCTTATCAAGTTGTACATGTGGTTTTCAAAAACATTGTGGGTAGAGGAGATTTCTAGAATACAGTTAAGTTTGTTTTTCTTGTTAGTATATTGGAGGACAAGGTTTTCCTCAAATTTGGTGATTTTGAGAGGACTAGTTTTGTCCTCAGATTCGGTGACTTTGGGAGGATTGGTTTTGGTCCTCATATTTGGAGAATTGGATAAAGTTACAAAACAAAAATATTGTGTCTCTTGTGTATTGACGATTCAACTATGATCTTGTTGTTCCCGCTACATATGTTTTCGGTCAATAATTTCAATGTAAAGTTGTTCAGTGATAGTTAGATCACTGGGAAGCAATTTTTCATATCTAAAAATACTCACATAGAGTTTCATGTGAAAATTTACATGGTATCAGAGCTTGGGATATGAAGATAAGGGGATCATAATTGAGACATATTTTTGGATACAACACTAGAGGAGTGGTTTTGTTCTTCTTCTTCTTGTTCTGTATAGGTCACAGGTGACAACTCTGAGGGAGATGAGGAGTTTGATCTCAGAGGGAGCTATAATGATGGTTGCAAGTGGAAACATGTTATAGGGTATCTTGTTTGAGACATGGAAAAGACCATCTAGATGAGGAGTTGTGGGCTATTGCAACTCAATGGTGTGGCAATTTGGGAGTTCTGGTGGATTGGCGGAGATCCTAGATCACAACAATATGTTGTGTGGCAGATTTCCAACCCTGTAAATGGAATTTTGGTGACTTTTCATGGTGAGTTATGATGGGTGGAGCTTAGGTTCTTTGGCACAAATGATATGGCTTCAGATGTTTGGAAGGTTGATGTGATAGAGTCTTCATCAGGATGGAGAGTTTCAAATTGTTGAGGTATGACAATGTATGAGGTATTTGACCCAAGAGGATGAGGGCACTTGCATAAATTAGTTATGGTAGTTTAGAGTGCACTAGACTAAGTGTCCAATTGTAGCTTGGGACTATTCATATGAGGAAACAATATCAGTGGTAGCATGTGAAGAAACAAAGAGTTTTTGGTGACTCGGATGATGGACTTGGGTAGAATTTTATTGGATGGTCATGACTTGGGTAAGCAAGATGCTTGCCTTGGAGGATTTCATGGTTCTTAACTAGTGAGAGACACTAACACATGATAGGGGAACAAGATTTGTTCTTGAGTTTCATAGTTTCTGACTCGTGTGTACAATGCGCTTGGTAGGAGGAATAGACATATAGTACAAGGATCTGGAGTAGTGGTATTCTAGAAGGATTTAGGGGGTGTGTTGTGAGTGGAAAATGTGTTATGGGTGCCATGAGTGTGTCCTCGGACTCATTTCTCGAGGAGAAGGACTATGCAATTTTTTTCCAGGATGGATAGGTGTTATTGGATGTTGAGTTGGTGTTCCGAGGATTTGGGAACCTTTTGTGCATGGGATTAGTGCATAAGAGATATTTCTAGCATTTGAGAGGATATGGACTGATTGTATCTAGGAGGTAACTCGGTTGATGTCCAGGGATGATATGGATGTATTGGTGTTGTTTGTTCCTAGATGATGTAACTTTAGATCATCGATGATTCTTGGATTTAGGGAGGGAAACCTATATAGGTTGAGGGGCCAACCTATGTGTGTTGTGACCAACATGAGTAGAGAGATAGATGAGGAGGAGTAGGTGGCTCCACCAGTGGTGAAGCAGGTGTCCCCACCAGTGCTGAAGTAGGTAGCTCCACTAGTTGTACAAGCTTAGACGGATCCATAGTTCAGAGGGAGTCAACTCTCAGGACTCAGAGGGGAGGAGAAAAATCCTAGGACTCTCTAGAGGACAATGGACGTGGAGAAGGTAGCTCCAGAGGTTGTGTAGACTTAGAGGGAGTCCAAATTCAGAGGAATTTAGTGGATTCAGAGGGAGTCCGACTTCAGAGGGAGTAAAGGGACTCAGAGGGAATCTGACTTCAAAGGGAGTCAGGAGGCTCATAGGGATAGTTACTTGTTTAGTGGGAACCAACCTTTAGGTCCATATTGGAGAGAGGCATCTTCCAAGACTATCAGGAGGGTGTCATGAGTTGAGATGGATATATAGGAGGTTCATAGAGAGGAGGATTCTAGGAGAAAGGTGTCTTCCAAGATTAGATCATGTCAGATAGTAGGATTTTCTTTAGTGACTGAGGATGAAGCCAGTCAAGAGGACCGGAGAAAGAGATTTTTTGGGTTACATAGGGAGTATCCAAACAAGAATATTGGAAAGTAGTTGTGGTAGAATATCCAGGATGGGATACAAAGCTACTTCCAGGTGATGATGGAGGATGTAATGCCTCCCTCGCTAAGAGGGAGTGTTGATTCTTTGGTAGCATTGGGAAGCATTCCCACTTGTGGAGTGTGGTGAGAATACTTTCCTTGCTAAGAGGGAGTGTTGGTTTTTGTAGCTTCAAGAAGGTATTCTCACATGACCCTAGGTTTTGGGAATGTTGGAATCATCATGGGAACCACATCACATTTTTGGTTTGGTGAAAACCCCCTTGGATTTGAGTGGGGGATTCATGGGTTTAGTGATGGGATTTTTGGACTTGTGTTGGGGCTTCACACCCACGAGAAAATCCTAATTTGATGTTGACTTGTGGAGGGGATTCTATGGTGACCACCAAGGATTGTATATAAAGGAGAGAGGTCATTGTGACATCTCATTGTACACATCATGTAGAGTGTGTGGAGACATGATGGAGCTAGCATAAGTAAGTCTGCACGTGTTCTAGGACGATTGGAGATTTCAACAAAGGGAAATTCTGCAAGGGTGGAAAATATGGCCTAGAGTTGAGGACTCTCTATCTTTTTTTCTTAGTAGCGAAAAGAACAACACATGTGTGGGAGAGATAAGTAACTGCAGAAGGAAGAATTTGTACAAGTGGAGCGAGTTGTATGAATTTTATATACAAGTTTTTGTACATGTACGTGGGTTGCAGTGGGAACAGTCACATACAAACGTGGGTTGATGTGAGAACAATCTCGTACATCCGTACAAGTTCTTCTGGGCAGGAGCAAATCCATACAGGATGACAACAGGTGATCTTAGTGGGTCGTACAGGTAGTCTGCAACATATTTTTGGGTAGAGGATATTTCCATAATATATTTTAGGTTTGGTTTTTCTTGTTTTATATTAGAGGACAAGGTTGTCCTCAGATTTGGTGATTTTGAGAGGACTAGTTATTTACTCAGATTTGGTGACTTTGAGAGAACTGGTTTTGGTCCTCAAATTTGGAGAATTGGATAAAGTTACAAAAAACCAAAATTGTCTCATATGTATTGATGATTCATCTCCGATCTTGTTGTTTCCATTGCATATGTTTTCAGTTAATAATTTCAGTGTAAAGTTATTCAGTGATGGTTAGATAACTAGGAATCAATTTTTAGATCTAAAATTAGTCACATAGAGTTGCATGTGAAAATTTACAAGTACCATATTTGATATATGTTTTAAATCCAAAGAACATATAGAATTGGACGTGGATCATGCCCAAAATCATTTGGAATAGTTATTTGAAATATTTTTTCTTTTGTCATTTCTCCATGTAGCTGTGGCTTTACTTCTGTCTTGACTAGATGACAAGACTTATGCAACTTCTTTACTTTTCGATTCCATCTCCATGAATTTATCCATCCATAATGAATTGTTTTCTTAATATTCTTATTCTTTCGACACTTTTAAGACATATTATTTGTCTTTCCATGGTGAAGACAAGAATGGATATAAAAAAATATGTCTTTATATGTCAAATTATTTGACAATATTGGCACTCGTTACCAAGATTATTCACTACTTTCATAAATCTTGCTCTCACAAATTGAAATGAATTGTATTAATCTAGGATATTAAATTTGTTTCCTTTGTCCTATCCTAATTTTTTTTGAAAAACAATTCTTCCCAAGGTCTTACAACCATCTTGAAAATACCTTTTTGTGAATCTTGAGTTTTTTCTTTTGTATCTTGCAATTTATTTTTGCTACTATTGTTGTTATCATTTTGTTATTTTTCTTGGGACTCATCTTTGAAAAATATTTCCTCCATCAATTGAATGGAATATTCCATATATTTTGTGTCTTTTGTATCGGCCATAAATTCTTCTGGAGGAGATCTGGTGGGACTAAATATATAAAATATATATTTATTATATATTATTCTAGTATGTCTTACAACAATGAATAATATGCCTTATATAGGGATTTTTAGTGAAGAGACACACCATTCACAATGGTCAATTAAAAATATTAATGATTACATATATTAATTAGTAATGATAATTTATTTATACTACAAGTCTTCCCTCCTTCAAATACTTCATCCTCAAAGCATTATTATTTTGATGGCTAGATTTTTTTGGATTTTTGGACTCTTCATTAGAATCGTTTGAATATTTGTCATTGTCACTATCACTCTCTATTTCACACATATAGAATTGTTTTCCCTTGTATTTTTCGCATGGCCTCCATTTAGGTGCATGACATATAAAAAAATGACTTTTTTCATCTTCTATGTTATGTGGTGGAGTCCCTTTGTAAGTGGGAGTAAACCTTGAGCTTGGTTCTTCGGATTGAGACCAAGGAGGTCATTGAAAGAACAACAATGTTTCTTCTGCCACCACGATTTTTAATCGCAATTGCTCCACATCCTTGATATCTATTAGTTTAAGTTCATTTCTTATGTCTTCCTTTAATATCGATATGACAATTTGTAGGAGTCGATCATCTGATAAATCAATCACACAGGTAGCTAACACATGTAACTCATTAAATAATTCATCCATCGTGTTTGTCTGTTGTAATCAAGTGAGTTTGGAAAAGACTTCCTTTTCCTCGATGTTATAAAATATCCTTAAAAAATGCTGCCTAAATGTCTCTGATTCCATTGATTTGGATTTTGAGTGCCATCCTAAGAACCAGTTGCTTGCTTCCTTATCTAAGTGTTGTTAAAATTGTAGTGAAGAAAGGTGTATACCCATGCTTTTGTGTCCTAGAGAATGAGGGGGACATTAAACACCCAAGTGTACTCTTTATTATTCTTGCATAAGTTTAACTTAGGAAAGTATGATAATTTGTGTTTTAATTTTTCATTGACTTTATTTGCCTAAGTTTCTAAATTTCACTTTAGAAACAACTTAAGTTGTCTCAATATAATATTAATTCCAAGCCAATGATCTTGAGAAAATCTAGATCTGATAATAGCCATTCATTTAGAGGCTAGAACTAATCATAGGCATCAATCTCTTTGGAGATATAGGATTAGCCCTAAGAGGGAAAATTCAAGAGTATAAAGAGAGGGTTAGGGAACTAGTTATTCACAAAATTGTATTGTGATCATCTCAGTGATTGAGAGAGAAAGGAGGGGGGCACAAGGGTTTCTTGTGAGCCAAATTTTCTACGGATATTTATGTGGACAAGGCAACAATTTTATGAGAACAATGAGGGTTTGGAGAGGCTTAACAGCGGGATGATCAATTGTTTGAAGGAGTAGATTCATCTATGGAGTGATTCCTTGATGAAGGAGAGTCTTGGGAGGCCATACAACACACCTAGGAGGGTTTCCTACTGGCTATAAATTTCCAGATCTGATTTGTGAGTTGTAATTTGTATTATTGTTGTTGTATATTATCTAAAGAATAGAAGAACAAATCCCTCCTTTGTTGGTTTTCCCTGGAGTTGTGGTTTCCAGGGTGTATCTTGTGTTCTTGTGTTGTTTGACTATTAATTTCTGTTGTGCTTGAACTTTACTCAGCTAGTGTAATCATTGTATAGATCGGAATTTTTATTTCTGCAGTAAGATTAAATTTTCTGGGAATAATCTATTGTGCTTGGTTATCATATTGTTGGGTTCAATTATTTTTACATGGTATCAGAGAAAATATTTGATTGAACACACATGTCAAATAAATTTACAGACAACTGAAAAGGAACTTTATACAACAGATTTGTTCAGATCTAGTGCAGATCTTTTAAGATCTAGTTTAGATATAGCATATCTAGTCTAGATCTAGTTATATCTACCAAGCCTTCTTCATTTTCGGATCAGATTTTCAGATTCCCATGGCTACCAGTGTGAGGTACAAGGAAATATTGGAGGGAGCCTCCAACTATCTTCAATGGAAGATTAGGATTTCAACAGTTTTGAAGGACAACAAATTGTGGGCTTTTGCTAGCACCATAGTTACTCCACCCTCCTCGTATCCAATTGCTTTAGACCTCCATGAGGTGAAAGAATCTATAAAAAAAAGCATCCTATTGGATGGTGTCAAGGATGACTTGATCTTGCATCTAGTTGAAAAGAAGACAGCCAAGGAAATGTGGGATGCCTTGACTAAATTGTACCTGAGTGATAACTAGGATAGGAAGATGGTGCTAAGGGAAAAAATGCATAGCACAAAGATGTCCAAGGGAGAGGGTGTTACTTCTTATTTGACCAAACTCACATATATCAGAGATGATATGGCAACAATTGGTGATATTGTTCCAGAGAGTGAATTGGTGTGCATAGCCTTAAATGGCTTTGGAAAATAGTGGGATGTATTTTTCAAATGTGTGGTGGGTCGTGATCAGTTGCCTAACTGGGAGAGGATATGGAATGAATTCATCCAGGAGGATATCCGGGAAGGGTCTTAGCATGGGGAGAAGAAGAAGAAATATGATGATGAGGATAAATTATCATTAGCCACTAAGAAAGAAAAAAGAAAGAAGGGTTTTGCAGATGGAACATCTTCAAAACAGGGTGGCAAGAAGAAGTTTGACCTTAGCAAGGTCAAACATTATGTGTGTCATCAGCTTGGACAGAAGAAAGGAAAGGGAAAGCGAAAGATGGAATATATGGATGATATGGATGTCCTTGTAGCCAAATTTGAGGATGAGTTCTCACTCATCGCTTGCATGACAAGCTCACTAGTCACAGGGACTTGGTAAATTGATAGTGGCACATCATGTCACATGACATGGGTGTGTGAGTACTTCAGAAGGTTGGAGGAATCCACCTCTGAGATCTTCATTACTCTTGGAGATGATGCTAAGTACAAGGCCTCAGGATATAGAACAATCAAGTTCCAGAGGGATTCATGTAAAGCCTTGTCCATTTGTGATGTTTTATATGTTCCAGAACTAACAATTTTTTTATCTTTGTATCTCAATTGGAAGACAGGGGATATGTGGTGAATTTCCAGAAAGGGAAGGTATATATACATCTAGAGGGCTCTAACATTAGCTTGAGAAAATTCATTGGGGTGTGGAGCAAGAATCTCTACAAGTTACAGTTTGATCCAACTCATGCTTTAGTGAGCACTTGTACGAGAAGTGGTCAGGATTTGGGTGAGCTATGGCACATAAGGATGGCATATTTTCATCATGGAGCACTTAAGGTGCTAATGGAGTCAGTGGATGGACTTCCAATGTTCAATTCAGATCAACACAGAGTGTGCAAAGGGTGTGCTTTGGGAAAGTACGCCAAGACAAGTTTTCCTAGCAGTGACAGTAGGTACAAGGGAATATTAGACTTAGTTCATTCAAATGTCTATGTACCCATGTCACCAGTGTCCATTGGAAGGGATAGTTACTATGTCACCTTCATTGATGACTATTCTAGGAAGACCTAGATCTATTTTATGAAGACCAAGGATGAGGTCTTCATTCGGTTCCAAGAGTTGAAAGATCTTGTGGAGAACCATATGGGAAGAAAGCTTAAGGTGCTCAGATTAGATAATGGAGGAGAGTATACCTCGAGTTTCTTCAAGAAGTTCTGTGCAGATTCAAGAATTAAGAGGGAGTTGATTGTGCCATATAATCCATAGCATAATGGTGTGTTAGAAAGGAAGAACAAATCTATAGTAGGAGAAACAAAGGCTATGCTGCATGGTTAGGATTTACCCATGTTTTTATGGGCTACGGCATGGAACACTGCAGTCTATATGAAGAACAAGAGTCCACAAAAAGTCTTGGGGAGGATGATGCTTGAGGAGTTGTTCACAGGGAAAAGACTAGAGATTGGTCACTTGTGCATGTTTGGGTGCTTGGTATACTGCCATGTTTCGACAGAGAAGAGAACCAAGCTGGATCCTACTACATAGAAAGGAATCTTAGTCAGTTACAGGGAGACCTCAAAGTCCTATAGGATCTACATTCTAGCACCGAGGAAAACAATGGTGAGACAGGATGTGATATTTGAGGAGGAAAAGGCTCTCAGGAAGTCCTGTGGATAGATGTCAACATAAGGACAAGTTCATATTTTACCTGAGGAGGAGGATACTCAGTCGAAACCCCAAATTTTTGTGTAGAGTGGACAACAACAGTAGATTGTACAGGTAGAGCAGTGTGAGCAGCATGGTGAGCATGATGAGGAGCAGGATGCTCCTGTCTCATGGGATGAATCTTCTAGTAAGAGGAGACCGAAGTGGGTTGAGCGTACATTGAGAGAGGCTCAGGGGAAAATGGATGCTCCTAGGACATCATTCAGGCAGAGAAAACCACCTGAGATATTTTCCATCTATATGGCTCTTATGAGAGAATTGATAGAGAACAAGCCTTCCATATTTCAAGAGGCATGTGAGCAGCGTGTGTAGAGAGATGAAATGCTGGAAGAATATTCTTCTATAATGAAGAATGGAGTATGGGAGGTTGTGTCACAACCTAAGGGAATGTCAGTGATAGGATCCAAGTGGATATACATGATCAATCATGCTTCATATGGTAGTGTGGACAAGTTCAAAGCCTGATTTTTGGCCGAGGGCTTCTAACAGAAGGAGGGGATCGACTTCAATGAGACATTTGCACATGTGGTGAGGTATTCTTATATCAGGGTAGTGATATCCATTGTAGTTGAGTTAGGGTGGCATATTCACCAAATGGATGGCAAGACTTCATTTTTGAATGGAGTAATAGAGGAGTATATCTACATAGAGAAGCCAGGGGGATTTGAGGTGCATGATAGGGAATCTCATGTTTGCACATTTAAAAGAGTGTTATATGGACTCAAGCAGGAACCACATGCCTGGTACATCATCATCGATAGTTATTTTCTTGGGATGGGCTTCACCAAGAGTGAGGCAGACTCAAACCTATGCTACACACTAGTTGGGGGAGAGCCACTCATTCTTGTGTTATATGTAGATGACTTGTTTATCACAGGATCATGGAAGATCATAAAAAAATGTAAGAGGGATCTTGAAAATGATTTCAATATGAAGGACTTGGGGCTTATGCACTAATTTATTGGTTTGGAGGTGTGGCAGAAGGATGGGAATATTTTTCTTGGACAAGGGAAGTATGCCATTGAGATCCTGAAGTGTTTTAGGATGCAAGATTGCAGGCCTATGTAAACTCCAATGATTAAACACTGGAAGAAGATATATGCTTCGAAGTCAGAGGGAGTGGATCCCACACTCTATAGAAAACTCATAGGCTTGTTGATGTATCTAGTCAACACTAGGCCAGACTTATGTTTTACAATGAACGCACTCAGTCAGTTTATGGTGGAGCCAAAGCGTGTACACTGGGTATATGTGAAGAATGTTTTGAGGTATCTATGTGGCACAGTTGAGTATGTATTGAGTTACATCCAGGGTGATGGCGTGAAGCTCGTGGGTTATTTGGATGCAGATTGGGCGAGAAGTGTCGTGGATAGGAAGAGTACTTCAGGTTGTTTCTTCATCTTGGGGTCGGGAGTTATTTATTGGTTCAACAGAAAGAATTAGTCAGTTTCTTTGAGTTCTGCAGAGGCTGAATACATGGTGGCCATCTTGGCATCTTGTGAGGCCATTTGGCTACACAAAATACTCATGGGGTTGTTTGATCAAGAGTTAGAGACTAGAGTGATCCACTGTGACAATCATAGTTGCATCAAGATCTCTGGGAATATTGTGCTTCATGATAGATCAAACACATAGAGATTTGTTACCACTTTATCATATACTATGTGCAGAAGGGAAGTGTGAGGCTACAATTTGTGCCAACCGATGAGCAGTTAGCAGACATACTCACAAAGCCTCCGGTGAAAGGAAAATTTGTTTTATTCTGAGACAAGTTGGGGGTTGTGCAGAAAACCTTCCTCGCTAAGAGGGAGTGTTAAAATTGTAGCGAAGAAAGGTGTTTACCCATTCTTTTGTGTCCTAGAGCATGAGGGGGGAATTAAACACCCAAGTGTACTATTTATTATTCTTTCCTAAGTTTAACTTAGGAAAGTATGATAAGTTATGTTCTAATTTGTCATTGAATTTATTTTCCTAAGTTTATAAAGTTCACTTTAGAAACAACTTAAGTTGACTCAACAGAAGATGAAGTCCCAACTGTTGATATTGAGAAAAGCTAGATATGATCTTAGTCATTCATTTAGAGGCTCGATTTAATCTCAACCATCAATCTCTTTGGAGATCTAGGGTTAGTCATAAGAGGGTAAATTTAAGAGCATAAAGAGAGGGAGAGGGCACTAGTTATTCACATAATTGTAGTGTGATCATCTCAGTGATTGAGAGAGAAAGGAGAGGGGCACAAGGGTTTCTTGTGAGCCAAATTTTTTGTAGAGATTTCTGTGGACAAGGCAACAATTTTATGAGAACAATGAGGATTTGGAGAGGCTTAACAAAGGGTTGATCAGTTGTTTGAAGGATCTGATTCATTTGTGGAGTGATTCCTTGTTGAAGGAGAGTCTTCGGAGGCCATACGACAAACCTAGGAGGGTTTCATATTGGCTATAAATTTCCACATCTGATTTGTGAGTTGTAATTTGTATTATTGCTACTATAGATTGTCTAAATAAGAGAAGAATACATCCCTCCTTTGTTGGTTTTCCCCGGAGTTGGGGTTTCCAGGGTATATCTTATGTTCTTGTGTTGTTTGAATATTAATTTCTAATGTGCATGAACTTTACTCAGCTAGTGTAATCATTGTATAGATCAAAATTTTTATTTTTGCATTAAGATTAAATTTTCTGGGAATAATCTATTGTTCTTGGTTATCATATTGTTGGGTTCAAAATTTTTACAAGTGCAAGGATGAAAAACCAATTTTCTCCTCATCGTCACATATCTTGTGTAACTCAAAATAGTGTTCGTGTGGGTTAATCCACCTTGTGCTTTCCTTGTCATCTTCTCCATCAAATCTTGGTACATCGAATGTCAGCTTGTGTGTAAATCCATTAAAGGATCCAAAATTGGATGAATGTTTGGGGGGTGGAAAAAATGACTGGTGAGAGTGGAAACTATGGCTATTTAATTCCTTATTCTCATTTTACAATGATGCAACATGGACCTTGATCTCATCATGTTTTTCTCCCCACGCCTTTAAACCTTATTCCACGTCACCAAGTCTTCTTGAAAAATCATCCTTCTCGTTGATTTTTTTGTAAATTTTATCTATACCATTGAGTTTGTTAGAGATCTTATCCATCGAGGATTTTAATTCTTTTATATCTAAACCACTGAGTTGGTTGGAGATTTCTGACACCGAGGTTTTTAACTCATTCAAGTCGTCATTTGACTCTTTATTGGGTGATTTATTTCTTGTGTTGGATGACGTGTTGCATGTGGTACCTCAAGCCTTCCTTGAAGTTTCTGAATTTCTCATGGGTCCCTTTAATAGTTTTTTAATGCTACACCTTCAAGTTTAAATGTCTTTAAATATTTTAAAGAATATATATTAAAATATATTAGTTGAGGTAAGTGGTCGACTTCCTCTATTCGCTAAAGATAAAAAATTTATTCCACATCTATGTTTTTTTTTTAACATGTATTTTATTCTTCCTTATTGACATGTTATTCACTTTTACGTGAGTATTTATAATTTAACTTTTCCCCCCTGGTAAAGGAACTTTTACCTCAAAACTTATAAATCTTATCCTCCATGTAAAGATTGCTTTGGATTTCCTTTTTATTTTTAATCCTTCATGCAAAAATGATTTATATTTCCTTTTTATTTTTAATCTTTCATGCAAAAATTTCTTCACTTATAGAGAGGAAATACAGTGGAATGTTGTGCACCTTTTTTAAAACCACTAATTGTCAAGATATTGTCTTTGATACCAATTGGTGGATATCCGGTGGGACTAGATATATAAAATATATATTTGTTATAACTTATTTGAGTCCTTCATACAACAATGAATGACTGGATTTATATAGATCTTTTTAGTGAAGAGACAATCCCTTCACAATAGTCAATTACAAATATTAATGATTACAAATATTAATTATTAATGAGAATTTAGTTATACTACATCTTCTGTATCATAATTAGCATGAACCATATGTATTATTCCTTGTGTCTCAAGAGTCACATCAACATTTTTGATCATCTCATGTGTATCACATATTGCATAATTTTTTTGGATAAGTTCTTATGTATCACATGTTGCATCAATATTTTGGATAAGCTCCTATGTATCATATGTTGCATCAACCTTTTCTATTAGATCTTTTGTGTCACAACTTGTATCAACCTTTTGGATAAGATTCTTTGCTAACTATATTGTATAAAGCATGTGATCAATTATGTTATTCTTTTAAATTAATGTCCACTCAAGTGTTTTAATTTGATTTTACAATTCATGGTTGGACACTTGCAATTCCTTTCCCCCAGAGGCATTGTAAACACTTTCCTTCTTTACCCATTTGTTATTATTCTCTCGCTCACCTGTCACGCTCGCTTGCACTCATTTATTTTATATCGTGCTCTCTTAATTTGATGTCATCATAGGGTGTCGGGTACTATCAATCATGCACCCTAAAGTATGATTACAATGACTTGACTTTGATGACTCACTTACCTCCTTATTCAAATTTCATGTAGGTCTTGATGATAATTTTTACACTTGAATTTGAAAGGGTTTTACAACTTTATCCTTTGTACAATTTATTGCTCAAATTCAGTGATTTATCCTTCAATTTTTAGAATGCAATGAACAATTTAATAATTCAAAAGACTATTTTCTTTGATATTTTGACAATGCTCCAAACAACTTTTGTCATGAGATTACATGTCGTGTATTTTATTTTAACACCTTGTTACTCCATGTGTCTTGTTTATTGTTTTCCAAATGAAATATGAGTGTTAGAACACTAGACACAAAACACCATCAAGTATATAAAAAAATATACACGAGCACATAATATTCAATAGACCCCCTTATTCAAATTTGAGGATAAGTCTAGGAACATCCACCCCAACGAAATAGTCATTTAAAAAAAAAATATTATCTACTAGTCTTTTGTTCTTCTTTTCAATGAGAAAATAAAAACATTAGACTTCTTTCATCTTTTACAAATTTTGGATATACATCCCAAAATATCCAAATACATACAATAGATACAAAAAAAAAATACAAATGATCTTCATATGCATGGTGAATGTGAAATAATATCTTTACTAATTACATGCCTTCACAAGAGTTTGGTATTAAAAAAACATGCACTATGATATGCTCTATGCAAGCGTTTAACATTCAAATATACTAGATCGCATCGTTCGACACCATGGAAGCACTTTACCTAGATATGTTTGTGATGCTTTGATTGACATCTTCTAAAGCTGAAAGAAATGCATGCATGTAGAGATCAAAAACTGAAATATTTAGGTTTATATCTGAGACATGTGCTGCTTACAAAATCAGAGTGCGTATTTGCACTATATTTCCATATTTCCCACCAGAGTAGCCTATCAGTTTTACCAGGAGCAAATTTCAATTATGTTGGATTACACTTTCTTCACATCAAGAAGAACTAACTCTTGGCAACCTTTGCATCGAACACTTACAATTGGAATGATTTTTAACACAGGTCAAATTGAGGATGTTGATGACTATGGGTGGCCAATTCAACGAGGGTTTTAGTGTTACCACAAAGTAAAATGTATTATCATTGCTTTACTCCTTTTTTCTTTGAATTCTGACCATATTTCTTTAAAAAAAATATGTGGGCCGATTGCTTACCAGGCACATGGGGTCTCTCTCTGGATTGAGCGTGGGCGTTGGCTGATGATTTCACTGTTCTTAAAACATATGGAATTCAATCTCTCTGCCTCGACCATTCAATGGCTCCAAACCCCTTCACAGTACGAGGTTGTACGACGTGAGACCACATGAATAAAGTGTTGATGTGTTGTAGAAACCTAGTGAAAACTTAAACCCTAATGGTTCTGTTGCTTCTAAGTTATGGAGATCTTATTGCTGGTAACCGGAATGTACAAGACATGGCATTTTTGCAATGAAGGCACTCAAGGTCCCACAAACAATATTTCCTTCTCCATGCCTATTAGTAGATTGAATACTTAATTATTTATCAAACTTCCATGGAAAAACTACCACAAAGAGTTACCTCATATTTACCATTGCACAAACAGATTGATGTAGATATGCTTTTCACTCCA
This sequence comes from Picea engelmannii, assembly GCA_009831015.1. Taxonomy (NCBI): domain Eukaryota; kingdom Viridiplantae; phylum Streptophyta; class Pinopsida; order Pinales; family Pinaceae; genus Picea; species Picea engelmannii. The sequence continues at coordinate 649,956 of ML777065.1, read as the reverse complement.
AAGTTGTAGATATGGCTTCTCGTAACAAATATCTCATGGACTAATATCTCATGGACTAGTACCATGGAAGAGCTATTACGCTCTTAAGACTATAAGGGCTCTGATACCATGTTAACAAATAGAGCACAAGCAAGACAAGAAATAAAAGGTTTCAATTCATTATATTACTTCTTGTATTGTATTGATTTCATGATACGAATTTATAGTACATGGATTGGATCACTTTTATATCTATATCTCATTGACAACTCATCTATGGATCATGACAACAGCTCATCAATAGATAAAGTTTACAACTCATAAGTAGATGGTCTCAGACTTTGTAATCCTCTAGAAACTCACACTCTAACAAACTGTTGGGTTGGGAGGCTAGCAATCCTCTCAACCCATTGATTTGGCCCCTCTGCCACTCTAATTCAACAATTTTTAGGAGAAAAAATTCCCCATGTCTCACTTGAGATGCTAGACAAGCATACAAAACCAATGATTGTGATTGAGAAATTGTTTGACCATCACTAACTTTAGTTGTTGAACAAGCATTGGAGGTGAGTGATCTGCCATTATCCCCTCTACCTCAACAATTTAGGTAATTTTGGAGTTTGTCGAGATTTCTTTGGCTTTTTCTATCCCTTGCATGGAAAACCAAGTATTCCATCTTCCATAAAATCTAGTGCTACCTTTTAATCTCTTCACTCTTCCTTCATGCGTCGTTTCATTGCTACTTTCTTGCTTCATTGCCATTTATTTGTAGGTTTTGAGCTCCAAGAATGTGTTTTTATTTGTAGGCATGAGATTTATTCATTGGGAAGAGAGGCATACGATACCATAAGCTAAAAAACAATGTTGCATTCCTTGGAATTGATTGAAATATTGTGTAATGTATATTGCATCTTGGTTTACTTCATTTTTAACTTTTGAGATTTGCAAGACAAATTCCACCACCAAAACACATTTTTCTCACCTTTGAGCATAGAGTATACCTTTTCCAGATCAAAATGTCAATATTCCAACCATCCAAAGCTTCATCAACTTTATAAAAATTGATTTACTAACTAAAAAACTATCAAACAAGAGTAAGAACAAAAAAGTTGTTTTGCAATTTTCAAGATTCATTATATTACAATGACATGTAGTTTTTTACCAACAATTTTCCTTTCACACTTTATGGAAATTTTTTAGAAAGCCCAAAATAATGATGCACGGTGCTATACTTTGTAAGAAACTTCTTGATTAACAAACTCGATTGCATGTTGACTTCTATGCCGATACAAGAAAATGATGTGCAATTGAAAAACCTTATAATCAATAAAAAAAAAAAAATTAACTCTTCAACTTTCATGATTCACGATTACTTGCAAATGTGTACGTTTCAAGTGTTCAATAATTTTTTTTTAACTCTTGAACTTTTATGATTCACATTTAATGAATATTTGAAAATGTGTAAGTTTCAAGCGTTTGGGTGATTGAATATGTGAAAGTATTGTTAAGCACGAATGTATTGTATCAATGTCTCTCTTTTAAGCACTTGTGCTAGAGGTTATTTTGCTCACACCGACTATGAGCTAAAGAAAGGTTAAATGAAAAATGAAATAATACCTTTGTTTTGTCATCTTGCTTTTCACATAAATGAAAAATGAAACAATGCATATGTCTTGTCATCTTGCTTTTTCACATTTCATTAGATAATTTGCATGGTTACTCTAACACAACACAGTGAAACACTCAATACAAATATTAAAACACTCAAAACAAATCTAGAGCATGTGTTCTCATGATATTAGAAAGAAAAATTCTATAAACACAAGTTTTAGTGGAAGATAAAAGTATACTTGATGTTATTTTTCAAAGTTATATAGCAAAATTGTAAAGTAAATAGAAGTAATTAGTTCCAATACACAAATTTCTTGATTTTATTCTATCTCATAAAAAATATTGCATTGTTGTATAATATTGGTGAAGGAAATGAAGGTGAAGCCATTGGATATAGACAATGTTATTTCTATTTACCACTTCTATACCAATTTATTCTTCTCTCTATTATATGTATATTAATAATGGACTACCACAAACTAGCATTGTTGGTTAGACAAACCAAGGAAAAACTACAAAGACTTCAATGTCAAGATCTTTTGCTTGCACAAGGCAGTGACCAAGGACAATTTGTTTCCATAAGGAGGCATGATAAAAGTCTTGGTTGAGAATGTCAATATAGCTATATTAACATTGAGGGCATGGAACATGAACATCATCATGTAGTTCAATGCCACTACTCTACAAGTCCTTCATAAATTTGGTGAAATAGGTACCCCTTTGAACTTGGCATTTAAGCTTAAGGAAATTTGCATTATGAGGTTGACCAACATCAATGCTAAAGGAAATCCATAGTATGAGGTCGGGTGCAAGTCTCAATGACCCTTAAAAACTAGCATTTAAGTCAAACAATGCCCTTATTATGAGATCAAGTGCCACAAAACCTACCATCTAAGTTCAAGAACATTTATATTATGATGTACAGTGTATGTGGGATGAAAAACATCACATAAACTTAAGGGCATATGCATTATGATGCGATGAGCAAATCCTTAATGAATTTGACAAAGAGATATCCTTTAAAACAATAGTATGAAACCAAACCCAAGACATCACTAAACTTGGTGACTGAAATACTAATTAGAATAGAGCATCTAAGCCCCCAAAAATGATATTATGTCATTCAACATGAAACTAAAACCTTTCTCTCAAATGATTTTATGCCTAACATTAAATTATGGTTTAACTTACCTTTAAAATCATTTAAAGTTTAATTCATGTCACAACCCTTAACACCCTGTAAAATTATAAAAAATATTAAATTACATACCATATATCTTTTTTTTTGTAAGTGTAATGTCCTCCACCTCTTAGAGAGGTG
>ML777065.1:626436-638038 GCA_009831015.1 Picea engelmannii | reverse complement strand
CCTATTGGGGGTTCCCAGGCCACTGAGTCTCCTCATCACCTCTCTAAGAGGTGGGGGACATTACAGTAAGTAAGATTCTATAAAAATCCTTTCAAAATAAAAAATTACAACATCAATAGTTTAACCCCGACTGTAATAACTGAATTGGCCGGAGAAGAAACTAATTCAGCTAGCCTAATAGGTCGAGAGCCAATGTATCAAGATACTAGTGATAGGACAATGTCTAACCACAAAAGTTACATCACCCCATGGGGAAACCCGATTTACAATTCCATCCAAGAATGACATAGGTCAAACCAGACAAAATATAACTAAAAGCGCCAAGTGGCAAAATAGAAACTAAACATCCAACGGACCATGCAGAGAGACACATGTGCAGCTCAGGCTGTAGTCTTGTAGCGTGGCCACACGTCCCAGGAGGTGGCATTGAGCGTTGGAGCTGTGTCTGGTGCTTCTTCGTCCTTCGGCTTCCCCTGCACAGTTGGTACCAAGATCGACTGTTCATTCCCTGATGCATTTGGTGCCACATCTGAGGGGTGACACAATCCATGCAAGGATGAAAGCATTTGCAAGAATTGTGTCCCCTTCCCGTCAAAGATTTCCAGGTGAAAACGCAGGGCTTCTAAATCCTTTCCTAATTCGAACACCAGGCCTTGAAGAATTGCAAGGCTTTCTTGTATCTTTGTGCAGGAGACACAGTCTTCACAGGAGTGAGGCTTCTCTTTTTGATGTATGTGGCTGGTGTCAAAACCTTCACTCAAAGCTTGGGCGTGGTGAGCTTGGGCTGGCGGCAAATGGACCGAAAAAGGCTCATGTGCTGAATTCACAGGAGAATTGGGAGGAACGACTGGAGCTGGATGTGAAGTGGAGGCCAAGTCTTAGATTGGCCTTGGGTTGAAACCCAAAGAGTTTCCCAAGAGATCGAACCATTCGATCCTGCATGTAAAGGGCGAGGAGAGGGGCGAAAGACCACTGAGGCTATGGCCAAACTACGCTGAGGAGGTAGGCAAGGAGGGTGATGAACTATGAGAGGGTGCAAGTGGGGGACAGAGTGTCAAGCATGATTGATTTGGTTGCCAAGACGAGTTGCGTTTGGATTTCCCTCGTTGTCTCGGCATGAATGTGGCGTGGTGAGGGCAAGCAAGCACATGAAGAAAGTTAAGGTAGCCAAGGAGAAGCAGGGGAGAGCGCAGTCCACGGGAGGACTCGGCCAAGAGCGAATAAAGATGCGAACTCACCTAGTGAGGTTCATGGTGCAAATAACGTTGGTGGAAGAGGACATACACGAGCATAGTAAAGACTGATCCATTGAGGGGACGGGAGGCCAGAGCAGGGCGTACTAGGAGTAATGGTGCTCTGGTTACAAAGGAGTTTTGTTAAATGCATGGTGCAAAAGGGAGGGGATGGCACACGCCTGTCATGTGGTTGGTGCCATGTTGGTCGTCACATGTCCTTTCCATTTGACACTTGGGAGGAATTATCACCCCATCCAGGGTACACACCATATATCTTCAATTCAAACAAATTTGAAATTTTAATGTACTAGGTCATATTGTCTTTTTATTTTAAATTTTTTTCAATTAATAATGTCAATTTTCGCTAGCTCAATCGATTAAGGTGTGGGTTTTGTTTGCTAGGCGACCCGAGTTCAATACACTTATAGTGTTTTTAGTCAGGAGGAGACACCCAAAAAATCCAACATGTTAAGGGTTGGTGTGGCCCAGGATGGGTGGATGGTTTTTTTGGGCTTTTTGGGTAGGTGGATGTTTTTTTGGGCTTTTGTGCATGAGTCCATGGCGTCAATCTTTGAAACCCTCGAAGAATAATCAACTCGGCAATACATGGAATGAGATATTGAATTGAACGACCTAACATTATATTCCACTAGAAATTGAACTAGGTGGTGGAAGTTACTATGAGCAACTAAGTGTTGTTTCCCAATGTTGTTTGTCATCTTCGACCACTCAAAAAATATAACACATATTAATTTGAACAGATTAAACAATTTCCTCTGTTGTTGGAAGGTATGTTATTTCTTTCCTCTGTTATTGAAAGGTATGTTATTTCTATTGGATCTAAAGCTATTATTGATTATAGATCTAGATGATATGTTATTTCTATTGGATCTAAAGCTATTATTGATTATGGATCTAGATGAACCATAAGTACATGTGTCGATGACTAATGTTATATCCACTAATTCAAGCACATAGTTATGAATGAAAAGTAAAACAAGTATGACACCCAACACTATAACTACAACAATAACAATATCAATGGAAAAGAGATTCCTTATGTTTGCATTTATTTCTCTCCACCAACTTTACAATAACAAATTGATTTAAATAGCCAATCAAATCCAAAAAAATAATTTAAAATAAATAAATAAAATTCCATTATCTCACACCTTAAAAAATCACAATTTTTTGGTCAACGTCAAGTAATAGGTGTCAACATGCTATATACCACGGGGTAGGCGACAAAAATAAAATAATAAATATGAACATAAGTTTACCGTAAGCAAGTCGTCTGAGTAAATATTCCACCATTTCTTCATCTCCGTCAAAAGTGCGCAATGACAAATACTCCACGATAGACTTGACTGCCTGCCACTCAGTCTACTTCCCCTGCGACTTTTTGTTTTGTTCTTCCTGCCTTACCAAACAACATTTCACCTATAAATATCGTGTAAGTTTACACACCATCGTATAGTATAATTACGCCGGCGTATATCTATTGATAACGAATTGATAATGAGCACAATTAATCAGTTTTTAATCTAAAAATCTAATCTGATGGTTAACAATTGAAGAGGCTGGCATATTCTTAATCGTCCTCCCAAATCAATGAATGTGATTTACTCTTCATAACTTCCTTGTATTTCTGAATGCCTCCGTTACCTTGTTTACTTTTTAACATTTACCTAATCATATTAAGAAATTACTGTAGCACTATATGATTGCCACGTTTAAATGATTAACCTTTCAAATACCATTTAGATTTCCTCAACTGTCCAGGCGTTTCATTTTCTGGCTGCCTGTGCGTTTCATTTTCTGAGTGCCTGTATTCTGTCTTTCCTCACCTATCTGCGCGTACGGATTTCAACTGTCCGCCCTTTCGCCGTGCGAGTTAGCGGCTGTGCTAGTATATTACCTTCGGAGTAGGCTAACTCGGGAGAAATCTTCTTTAGAGTTTAGCTTTTCAGGATTTGAATCTGGTTAGATTTTTAGTGATAGTTTAAAGAATCAAAGTTTTATGTATTTTATAATTTTTGTCTCATTTTAAATTAATTTAAATGCTTAGAAAAAAAAAAAAAAATTATTCACCCAAAATTTAAGAGCAGATCGTCGAAAGAACTACAAAAAAAAACTAAAAAAAATTACTCCCAAATTAACCCACTCCTATTTCCTTCTGCTTGTTTGGGCCTCCAGTACTGACACTCTGCAGCAGATTTTCATTACAATAGCAGATGATCAGAGGTTTTATACGGTATGCCGTGTATTCTCGTGCTCTGATAAATCTAGCGAAGGTTGGCTTCTTGGAAATCTCGTCCAAAATGTGCCAGTTAATTCGTTTGCTACCGAGAGTTACTGATATCCATACCTCCAGGCGGCCATTGGCGTTTGTCAAGATAGAGAAGAATGAAATTAGACAGAATTCATAAGAATGGAAGGAGTAGACAGAATGCAGACGGTAAGAAGAATGGCAATATTGTTCCCCAGGGATGCCTTCCTGTGTATGTCGGGAAGGAAATTCTTATGAGATTTGTGATAGATGCCAGCGCTCTCAACCATCCCCTATTTGCAAAGTCGTTGGAGCCTCTGTAGAGGAATTCGGATACAAGCACAAGGGACCTCTCAAGATTCCCTCCGATGTCTTCTTGTTTGACAGGATTCTTAATCTCATTAACAACAGACATCCAGCGTTATAAATCTCTCCTGAATGATTTTAATAGGTTGTTATTGTTTTGTAATGAATATATCTAAATTCATTTAATGGATAGTTTATACATGTATATGGTATAACCTCTATACATCTCTTTGGAGTTTGGGCACCATATCTGAAGTTTTATTGATGGCAGAATTGGAATTTCAAGGCATGGTTATTTTTTTTCATGAAGTGTTAATAGTTTTGCAGTGGGAAAGATCTTTGTTCTCTTTTTTTAAAAAAAAATTAACTTTATGTATCAACATAATGGAAAGTACATTCCTAAGGTGCACAAGTACTAACAAAATTAGAGGAGACCTGTAAGCCCTCTACCAGGTTCTAATACAAAAGTTGCTACTGCTCCTAATAGAGGAAGCAAAAACAAGAAGATTGTCTTGTAAGCCCTCTACTCGGGACAAATACAAAAACTGTTGTTGTTCCGTACACAGAGCTGAGCAAAGACACCATCCCCTCTGGACTTCACCACCTTTCTTAGGTCCGCAGGCTCGGGCGACTTCTTCACACTCAACCCTTGTAGATCACCAAGTTCCAGGTTCCTACCCATAAGCCCTAGACCTCCAAAACCAGATTGAGTACAAGATTCGTTGGAGGACACAAGACAATTGAAAGACTCCAAGCTGGAGGGTAGCTGGAGCAATAAATATTTACTACCGGACTTCACAAGCCCTTTATCATGTGCCAAGGTGGCCATAAGCGACTTGTCCAAGTCAATGGATTGATCTACCAAGGCCCTGGGCAATCCACTTTGTAAACTGCGATTGTCTAAGACAATTACTTCAATCCATGTCGTTAGATTGACATGGGGCTAGGCATATTAGAACACTCTAACACTCTGTGGTACCATTTTTTTCCACCCTTTGTCCTCACATACATGTGATCACATAGGCTTTACCATGTTGACTAATATCTTATCACATTCATTTATAAAAAAGGTTTTACAATAGTGAAAAATAAGGTCAATATATTGTAGGTATTGGGGGCTTGATACAAGGTATGTGGGGTTATATATATTCCTAGGTATAAAAAGGGGACTGTGGTAAAAAATATGATATCTAATAAAAATATTCTTTAGTATCCCACAAATGCTATGTCACAAGTTCACTGAGTGAAGATCCTAATACATGTGACTGAACAAATATCATATTCTCTAAAAGAAAGTCCTCAAAATAATGTACCAATTATACACCGTCCTTGTCAATTATTCGACACCCTTGGTGACCCCTCGAAAAACCATGAGAAAACCATGGGCCATCAAACCCTAACCCCTATCCTCGGGTCTTGGATCCACTAGGGGGAAGCTCTTTGTTATGTGAGTGTTTAAATGATATATATTTAATGTTATTCTCCAAGTATAATATTGCAAGTTAAGATATATTTATTCAAATTTATAGATTTGGTATCGATATTTATTTATCTATATGTTTGAATTTTGATATTTTTTATTTTAAGGATGTTTTAGCTAGTAATATATTTAATTTAATAATATGGTATTCTATTTTTTTTTTAATGATGTATTTTGAATTGATAAATTATATGTTGTTTATATATAAATACTTTCTTTTTAGTATTGTTTTTGAAGGTTTTTGAAGAAGTAATGATTGGGTTTATTTCATCTTAATATTATCCAATTTTATCACTAAGTTATGGAATAATTTCTATTTTTTTATTTTTTTACAAGTTTAGAATTCCTAATCATTTATTGGATTATTTTTTTTCTTCAATTTCTCATTTTTTACTTTATTTCATCTGACTTTAAATTATTAACCTTTATCTTGAGTTTCAATTTTTGTTTAGTGGAATAATATGTTAGTACACATATCACACATATCAGACTTGAATCTCAAACTTGATAACTTAACAAAGTCATTGTTTAAAACAATGTTATTATGATTATATCTATTAGAAATTCACTTAATAATTTTTAGATATCTTTTTTGTGATTAATTGCATAAAGTAAGTCATTAATCTATAATCCATATCCATAAGTATTAGTTGCAATTGACTAATAATTCTCATGATTTAAATAGTCCACTTCACACTAATTGCATCGAGTGATGCCCACAGGGGTGAAGAAGTGGGATTGAAACAAACGAAATGAATCACATAACATCAATCATCACTTCTAGGGCTTGCACTCAGTAACTAGGACTTCCCAGGTGGTCACCCATCTAGATAAAACACACTTATGTAACACCCAGTTTCCCACAGCTTGTAATTAATCATAAAATAGGATTACCATGGTAAGGCATGTGGATAATGTAAATGTGTTATTGTTAAACTGCCCATAACTGACTATTGTGGGGGTGAAGCCTTGAAGTACGAGCCATGATATCTCTAGAGGAAAGAAATTAGTTAATGAAGAAAGGACCAGTGGTTGAATTATCAACCACCCCCATGAATGGAAGCATGGTCTAGCTGCAGGATGTCAACTCGAAGTACCACAGAGACCTAGAGAACCGAACTTCCTTTTGACAGAAGGAACAAGACAGGTCAGAAACCTTCTAGAGGAGAGAAGGTAAGATACATACAGAGACACAACAAAAGACGTGAGGAGAGCGCAAGCTCGTAAGGGTGATGCGTGAACCGAAAGGAAGTGCAGAGAACACAACCTGAGGGACCGAACACGAGCTTGATGCTGAGGAAGCATCTGATAAACCTCGCAGGGTCGCTGGGACATAGAGAGTCTCTATGAGAGATGTTGTAAACTCCCTAGTGATATCGTGGCTTGGCACGGTGGTGGCCAAAGTGCTAAGAATGAATGCCTCTGAGCCTATGGTTGGGTGGAAAGGCACACACCCACAATCAGTTAGTTGGATGCAACTTGTAATAGATAAGTATTCTCATACCCTGTGAAATTGAGTTGTAATTATATAATGAAATGGGATATACTGTGAACAACCCATGGATGTGCATGTTTTCTTAATGGTTATATTGTATCTCTTTATTCTTTTTTAGATTGTGTATTTAAGCAAGTATGGAATTGTTTGATTTGTATATGTAAATGCCCAAGCCCTATGGTGGATTAATTTAAAATAAGAGGACTGTGAGTTTGTCGACCTTAGGCATAGTTACCCTAAGTCTCTAGGAGGACGAAGTTTGTTAAGCTCATGAGAGGTAGTGCAGATATGCATAGAATCTCTATAGAGAGGGCAAAGACTCACAACTCCTCAAGTTCTAAACTTGATAAAGAAGCGAAAGGGGTGTGCAGAAGACCCTTCTCAATGTTAAGTTCAGGAGAAAGAGCACAAATCTCTTAAGCCTTTCAGAGATAACAAATCTTAGGGAGAGTAACAAGGTTGAAGTATCGAAGGGGATGGTTCCTTTGTTTGGGAAGACGAACAAATGAAATTTGTTTGGAAGAAGCTATAGTCCGTTGTGACCGTTGGATATGGGAAAGAGAACGGGAATTAACCCTTGGAGTCATTCAGACTTTGCGAGTTCGACGAATTGAACAAGTTCATCATAAGGGAGGAAAAATCCCCAAAGTTTCGAAGTCCTGAAGTTAACTCTGAACCTTAGATCTAAGGATGCATGAGAAACATCCCGACCGTCAGATCTAGGAAGTCGATGATAGTCAAGTTACCCAAACTATTGATGACTTAAGAATCTGACAGCGTAGATGGATGCGAGCCATTTAACGGGAGGAGAGGCCATCTCGGTTGTCAGATCAACTCAAATACTCATTGAAGTTACCGAATCAAACACCGCCCGCTTGATTTAATCAACAGTTGACAATCATTGAGGAGTGCGAAGGTGAATTTAGCGGACCTACTAGTTTACGACCCACAAATTTCCCACGTCGGTTATCTCGTTGGGAATGGAAGATCAACGACTAGGATTTGACTAGAGTCGAGCGAGAACTTCCCATATTGCGGAGGTTGGATCTCGCAATTAATGTGAACCGTCGATCGGTGGACACCTCGGTATTGGTCGGATCATGACTTCCAAACCTTGAATCGTTGCAAGATGGATGGTCATGAGCCCCTTAGGAAATTTGTAGAGTAATGGAGTAGTTCGGTATCGTCGCTTTGAGAGAATTGAAAAGATCAGAAGAGATAACGTTTTCAAGAGCAAAGGCAAGACCCAAGACAGTCGGTCTCGCAAGAGGAACAAAGGCTAAAGCCTTTGGACATCTACAAAACTCTTCCAAGTTGGAAGAAGTTAAAAGATCAAGAGGAGGAGCAACAAAAATCGTTAGATCGATTGTGGGGAGAAGCCTGGACCATTAGATCAACGTCCAGGGAAACAGAGGAGAAGCGTTGAGAAGGAATAGATCCTAACCATCGAATTTGAGTGCAATGGGACGATAGTCCTCTGATCTAAGTTAAAGTGCATGAGTGTTAACCTTTGTGTGCACAGAAAGATTGACTGGCCAAAGTCCTGAAGTCCCGAAGTGAGTTGGGACTGTTCATCGCCAAGAATGACAGGTGGCGCAATATCAACAACCCTTGACCCCTGATCAAGAGATTGTGGTCAAGGAGAGTTTGAAATCACCGAAGTAAATCCTGACCGTTGATCGTCAGGGGAGGTATGTGTCCACAGATCCAAGGCTCTGGGAAAAATCACTTCGAAGGTTTCAATTGAGAGTTGAAACTCCCGAAACCCGAAGTTCAGAGTGAATCTGGATCATCAGATCCAGAGATACGCGTGGCGACAGATTGTGAGCTTTAGGAGGGAGAAAAGGTTGAGAGTTGAGATTTCCAAAATCCAAAAATCCAAAGTGAATTTCAGTCATCTGATTCAAAGGGACACGCGAGAGAAATCCACGCAATTCGAAGGAAGGAGAAATTTGAGGTTTGAGAACTCGGAAGACCCGAAGTAAACATTAGTGGTTGGATCCAGAGGATAGGTAGCGTAAGTCTATGGAATCTAGGTAAAGAGACGAAGTAGGTTCTGGTGGTTGATCACCAGGAGGGCAACGTGTCGATAGATCAGAATCTCTGTGTGAATGCACTTCTAAAGAAACAAGAGTGTAGAAGTTTGAAACTTCCGAAGCCTGAAGAGACGAAGAGCCAGAGGGCCAAAGTGGATCTCGTCCGTTGCCCGACAGGAGACACGTTTCATTAGACCATAGATTTCCGGAAAAACACTTCGAGAGTTTTAGTTGAGAGTTGAAACTCCTGAATCCCGGAGAGTCAGAGACCCGAAGTGAATTTGGACTGTAGATCCAGAAGGGTGAATGGAAACAGATCGTGGATTCCGGGTGGAAGCACTCCGGGAGAACGCAAAGGAGAAGAGTTTGAAAGCACCAAAGTTTCGAAGAAGAATCTTGACCATTGATCGGGAGGGGAGTTGAAGGCCATAGATCTTGTATTGGTTGAAAAGTGTCGAAGTCCCGAAAAGGACTAGGGTTGTTAATTTTGAGAGGATGCATGGAAAACGATCTTCCACTTCGAGAGAAATCACTCTGGAAAAAAGAGAGGGTATTGAAAAAGAACTCCCGAAGGATGAAGATCCGGAGTTCATGTGAACCTCCCGATTGAGAGGGACATGTGTGAGTAGATCTTCCACTCTCGGAGATAGCCACTGCAGAGAAAACAAGGTTTGAGAGTTGAAAATTCTGAATGCCGAAGTCCCGAAGCAAATCACGTCCGTTGATTTAAAAAGGGGCAGATCTGAGCCATCAGTTCAGGAGTACCATCAAGATCATGATATCAAATCTCCCATCGCATTGCAGGGATTGAACGTGCATGAACTTTAAAATGTTAAGGGCGGGCCACAATCTAGACCACGGTTTTGGAGAAAGGACACGTGGAGGCCTGGGATGAATCGAGGGGAAAAAATTAGTTTGGTTTCAAACCACCCTTGGTTGCACCCATAATCACGTGGTTACATGAGGTTATCGCCCAAGGTCATAGCAAGAAAGGGGCTTATCAGAAAAGGAGCTAGCACCCAAACTATGAGATTTTTCAGGCATGAAGAGGAGGGTCGCGAGTACCTTTAGACCCATGCTAGGAAACTAAAAGCATCTACGTCTAATTACATAATGAGACCATGAAGGTCTTGAAGAGTCGTTTGGCTCCAAAATTGGAGATCCTTGACCGGGAGGTCTGACTGGTTCCCCGACTTTCCAAGTTAGAAACCATGGATGGAGAATCTATCCATTAAGAAAAGTGAAAATGTTTATGCCCCATCGTGGGTGTGTTAAAAATTGGTATCAGAGCATGGTTACAACACTTGGATTTCTTGGGCTCTTGTATGAGTCGCGTAAGGAGGTATCGTTATATTCATTTACTCCTTGAGGAGAAGGAATACAGATTGAACCTTTGATTTTGGGAATTCTTGTTGAATTTCAGTAGAAGAATTTCTTTAGCCCTTTGTCAAAGTGATAAATACTCTTACCGGAGTAGGGATATGCTAATTAATATTTATAATAAGACTTGAATGTTGATAGTTGAAGGTGGCATGGTTCTGTCAAGAGAAGTTGAAGCCCAAAGGATGAATGACCTGGTGTTCGTAACACTGCTTCTAAGCATGGGTAGTTGGAACTTCAGGCATTGATGATGGTAGATTATATAATGGTTAATACCTTTGTGGGCTTAAAGGAATCTGATAGGATCAGGTAGGATCCCTGGCAGTTATAGTTACTGCTTTATATTAAAATCAAAGTATATAACTCCTCATGACCAAAGAAAAGTGAGATGGGTAAAACCCTATGGACGCTGAGGCAAGAAGGTTTTCTTGCTAGTCGTTGTTGCATAGGTTGGTTATTTCCTTGAGATAAGGCAACACCAATACGATATATGACTGTGAGATTAGTCCTGTAAGTGATGCAAATATCAAGCTAAAGGACACTAATGATGAAATTAAACTATCAAGTGAATGCATTAGGTAAAAAGGTGCAATAGACGCACCTACATATACACGAATATGTATACATGATCATAAGGATGCTTGGAAGATCCTTGGGAAAAGGATATAGAAGCTTGATATGTCCGTGTGTGTGAATGGCATGGAAAAGTGTAAGCAATAAGCTAGCATGATGAATACTTAGCCATGTTTAATTATGGTTGAGTGAATGGGTTTAATGCATTGTGAAGCTTCTTAATATGAAGCCTGATATCAATACCAGTTAGGAATGAATGATATTAAACGTGCAAGTGATGCACATGTATGATGAAAGATTATAGTTGTAGGCACCATATGGTTTCCCTGATGAGTGAAATATAAAGCAAGAATTGCTCTTGTCTAGATTAAATGAATACTATGGATGCATGGATGACTCCATTATGAAGAGTCATGAAAGTTTTGTTCCAAATAATAGTGTGAGGGGAATGTATTCTCTTTCCTCAGGGAATACTAATATAATTAGATAGAAGGGTAAATGAGAAAATATGCTCTGTTGTCATAATAAGAGGCAAATTATTATGCCTTTGAGAATCACATGAGAAGGATTGTGAACAATCCCGAGTTTACTGATCTTAAAAGTAGAGATGTAGGTGGGTTTTGAAACATACCTATGACCGCTACATGCAGGTTTAGGATCATGAATATGGTTAAGTACATCATGTATGTAAGTTAACAAAACCAAAATATGTATGGATACATAATTTGGGTACATGACAAAGATGCATGTTTATATTCCTTATGGGATATTTGGTAAATTGTTGAAGCTAACTCAAGGTTGAGGCCATCACAAATAGTGATGGATATG
>ML777065.1:602506-626386 GCA_009831015.1 Picea engelmannii | reverse complement strand
ATTACATTTTCAAAAATGAAAATAAAAAAAATAAATAAAACATAATGTAATGAATAGAAGACTAATAAATGAATATTGACCATTCTGATAACTGAATGGTAATGTGCAGGATGCAAGGGTTCATGATCCATTATGAACAAAAAAGTTTGCTATTAAAGCATGCTGCTGTATTCCAAAAATGTTAGGGTGAGGCCTAACCAAGGATGCTGAAGGAAAAGAGCAGGAATATCCCAACAGGGAGTAAACTGCAAAAGTAGATAAAAGGCATTGAGGCCTTAGAAATAACTCAGCTGGGCTGAAAAGTCCCAGGCTATGTAGAAAGAATTTGAGGAAGGGGAGATCCCTCAATTCTTTTCTTGTTGTGTATTATGTTTTTCTCTATGATAAGAAAGCTAGTACGTTGATGAAAGTAAATGTTTTGACACCATAGTGATGATGGTTGTATTACTGCAGAAATGATTGAGAACTGTTGTATTACACTCATGAAAACATTAAGGATACTGTCATGAAGTGCATACAAATATGCTAGGACATGTCTGAAAATGTTTTATTAATTTAAATACTATGATACTTTCAATTTTAATTTACATGACAACTAACGTGTTTATGATGTATGTCATGTGTAGAAAGAAATAGATTGGAACTGTTGAGAAAGACAGTTACCAATAATGAACAACCTTAATTAGAGGATGACTATGAGAATGAATAAGCCATATGGTGAAAAGATTGGCTAAGCTCCAACACACCATGGAAAAGTATGTGTCGTAAAGTGTGGGAAACTTAAAAATCAATGTGAGGGTGCATTGGGTATGAATGTGGCCACGAATGTTGGCACATTCACTAAAGTCAATTTATATTTGAATTACATTCAGAAAAATTTGGTAGGCTGAAATGATGCATAGGTAAGGGATGATGTGTCCTTTTTCTTTGTATCCTTGAATAGATGAAAATGACTTGGACTATTAGTATGCTTGACTTTAAAAAGGTAATGTGCATGAAAACTAACAATTTGTTTGGTTGAGGAATGTTGAAATTGCAGGAGGAAATGGGTCTTGGATATGGAAGTATTGTAAGCCCATAAGGAAGACCAATTTCCTACTGAGCCAAAATGCAAGGAATGTTATTTCCTTTTTGAGAAAGTGAATTTGATTGATAGTATTCACAATTCTAAAATTGGTTGTGATGACGTTATAAAGGTGCAATAAAAATAAATGAGCATGAGAAACTAATAATTTGTTTGGCTGATTGAAGTTGAAAGTGCAGGAAGCAAAGGAGTCTTGAATATGGCAACGTTGTAAGCCATAAGGAAGACCAATTGCCTACTGAGCCAAACCTCTATGGGAAGGAAAGTCCCATAATTATGAATTTGGTTCCTATGCAAAACAAATATGAGAACAGAATGTGGAATTTGGAAATCTACGGGTGACAAATTTACAAGAAAATTTTTGAATTTAAAATTTATGATATCTCATGAATTTCTGTATACCTATGATACAGGTGAAAGGGAAAGATCTGTGAAGAGTGCATAGATGAGAGAATGAGCTCTCAGGTTCAAGGGAGAACTGTGTGAAAGAGTATAATCTGATCGCATGAAATAGAGACTGACTCGGGAGAAGGAGAGTAACCTTCGTCCCTATCTATGATTGAGTAAGAAGAAGGAGAGTAACCTTCGTCCCTAACTATTTCTTTTCCAAGAGAAGGAGATTAACCTTCTTCCCTAACTTTAGTTGAGCCGGAAAGATGTCAAGCTATAAAAGCATGAAAAATGGTTACTTCTGAGCCATGAGAACCCCGTGGTAAGACATGATTGCCTAGAATATGTTGTGTTGAGGTAACACAAGCTAGAGGGACACCTCGATAGAGCAAGTCTAAGGGACACCTTGATTGTAAGACTCAATAGAGTCTTTGGAATTATTTTTGTGTGAGAAATCCTTAGCAAGGCAAGATGGATCACTCGAGGGACTGTATAGCAAAGAAGGGGATGCCTGAGCCTGGCCCTAGAGGGTGAGTGACCACAAGGAAGAGGAGACCTTAATAGTTCTTGTAAACTATTGATTGGGATCATGCACATGATGGGTAGTTCTTCCTGTGCGAGAAAACCTTGGCAAGGAAATATGGATCACCTTAGGGACTATATAGCAGAGAAGGGGATGCCTGAGCTTGGGCCTGGAGGGTGAGTGACCGAAAGGAAGATGAAACCTTGATAGTTCTTGTAAACTATTGATTGGAACCATGCACACAATGGGTATGTCAAGGAAAAACAATGAGCTTGGATAACAAAACAACCATGTGGATACAAATCCACAAATTGCACAGATAATTATTGTGCTAAGATTATGAAATTTTCCTAGAATTTTTTTTATGAAATGTTTTCACATAAGACTATGATTAACGTGCCTGTTGTCCAATAATTATTGAAAGCAGGTGACCGAGATTAAGGGTCTGAAAAAGGACTTGATCGAGAAAGAAGGATCAAGATTTCTGAAACAACTAAATGAGAAAGGCATGACAAGTGTTTTTGAGAAAGAACACCAAGAGCAGTGTTCCTTTAAGGAGGAGGGAATTGTAACACCCTGTTTCCCCCAGCTTGTAATTAATCATAAAATAGGATTACCCTACTAAGGCATGTGGATAATATAAATGTATTATTGTTAAGTTGCCCATAATTGACTGTTGGGGGGGTGAAGCCTTGAAGTACGAGCCATGATATCTCTAGAGGAAATAAATCAATTAGTGAAGAAAGGACCAATGGTTGAATTATGAACCACCCCCATGAATGGAAGCATGGTCTAGCTGCAAGATGTCATCTCAAAGTACCACAGAGACCTACAGACCCAAGCTTCCTTCTAATAGAAGGAACATGACAGGCCGAAAACCTTCCAGAGGAGGGAAGGTAAGATACATATAGAGACACAACAAGAGATGTGAAGAGAGTGCAAGATCATAAGGGAGATGCACGAACCAAAAGGAAGTGAAGAGAACAAGACCTGAGGGACCGAACGCGAGCTTGATGCTGAGGAAGCATCTGATAACCTCGCAGGGTCACCAAGACAAAGAGAGTCTCTATGAGAGATGATGTAAAATCCCTAGTGATATCATCGCTTGGTATGAGGGTGGCCAAAGTGATAAAAATGAATGCCTCTGAGCCCATGGTTGGGTGGAAAGGAACACACCCATAGTCAGTTAGTTGGATGCAACTTGTAATAGATAAGTATTATCATACCCTGTGAAATTGAGTTGTAATTATGTAATGAAATGGGATATATTGTGAACAACTAAGGGATGTATATGTTTGCTTAATGGTTATACTGTATCTCTTTATTCTTGTTTATATTGTGTATTTAAGAAAATATGTAATTGTTTGATTTGTACATGTAAATGCCCAAGCCTTGTGGTGGCTTAAGTTAAAATAAGAGGACTGTGAGTTCGTTGACCTTGGGAATAGTTACCCTAAATCTCTGGGAGGACAGAGTATGTTAAGCTCAGGAGAGGTAGTGAAAATATGCACAGAATATCTATAGAGTGGGCAGAGACTGAGAACTCCTCAAGTTCTAAACTTGATAAAGGAGAGAAAGGGGTGTGCAAAAGACCCTTCTAAACGTTAAGTTCAAGAGAAAGAGCACAAATCTCTTAAGCATTTCAGGGATAACAAATCTCAGGGAGAGTAGAGAGGTCAAAGTATTGAAGGGGGTGGTTCCTTTGTTTGGGAAGATGAACGGACGAAATTTGCTCAGAAGAAGCCATGGTCCACTGTGACCGTTGGATATGGGAAAGAGCATGGGAGTTAACCCTTGGAGTCATTCAGACTTTGCGAGTTTGGTGAATTGAACAAGTTTGTCGTAAGGGAGGAAAAATCCCTGAAGTTTTGAAGTCCCAAAGTTAACTCTGAACCTTAGATCTGAGGATGCCCGGGAAACATCTCGATTGTCAGATCTAGGAAGTAGATGATAGTCAAGTTACCCGAACTACCGATGACTTAAGAATATGACAATGGAGATGGATGCAAGCCATTTAACAGGAGGAGAGGCCATCCCGGTCGTCAGATCGACTCAAATACTCACTAGAGTTACCGAATCAGACACCACTCGATCAATTTAATCAATGGTTGGGAATCATTGCGGAGTGCGAAGGTGAATTTAGCGGACCTGCTAGTTCATGGCCCGTAATCAAACCACAACGTTGATCTCATTGAGAATGGAAGATCAATGATCAGGATTAGACTAGAGTCGAGTGAGCACTTTTCAGATTGCGGAGGTTGGACGCTGCAATTATTGTGAATCGTTGATCGACGGACACCTCGGTATTGGTTGGATCATGACTGCCGGACCTTGAACCGTTGCAAGATAGATGGTTGTGAGTCCCTTAGGAAATCCACAAAGTAACGAAGTCCTTCGGTATCATTGGTTTGAGAGAATAACAAAGCTAAGAAAAGATAATGTTTTCAAGAGAAAAGGTGAGACCCAAGATAGTCGAGCTCACAAGAGGAACGAAGGTTGGGGCCTTTGAACATCTACAAAAATATTCCAAGTTGGAAGAAGTTAAAACCTCAAGACGAGGAGCGACAACAGTCGTCAGATTAGTTTTGGGGAGAAGCATAGACCATTAGATCAATGCCCAGGGAAACATAGGAGAAGCATTGAGAAGGAACAAATCCTAACCATCAGATCTGAGTGCAAGGGGACGATAGTCGTCTGATATAAGGTAAACTGCACGAGTGTTAACCTTTGTGTGCATAGGAGGATTGACTGGCAAAAGTACACAAGTCCCGAAGTGAGTTGGGACTGTTCATCACCAAGAGGGATAGATGGCACAATATCCACAACCCCTAAGTGAGAGCTTTTGGTCAAGGAGAGTTTGAAATTTCTGAAGTAAATCTTGATCGTTGGTCATTAGGCAAGGTACGTGTCCACAGATCCAAGGATCCGGGAAAAATCACTTCAAAGGTTTCAATTGAGAGTTGAAACTCCCAAAACCCAATGTCCAGAGTGAATCTAGATCGTCAGATCAAGAGAGATGCGTGGCGATAGATCATGAGAATCAGGAGGGAGAAAAGGTTGATAGTTGAGATTTTCGAACCTCGAAAATCCGATGTGAATTTCAGTCGTCCAATTTAGAGGGACACGTGGAAAAAATCCATGCACTTCGAAGGAAGGAGAAATTTGAGGTTTGAGAACTACAAAGACCCGAAGTAAACATCAGCCGTCGGATCCAGAGGATAGGTTGAGTAAGTCTATGGACTTTGGGTAGAGATCTGAAGTAGGTCCTAGCGGTTGAACGCCAGGCGGGGTATGTGTCGATAGATCAAAATCTCCAGGTGAATGCACTTTGGAAGAAATGAGAGTGTAGAAGTTTGAAACTTCCAAATCTCGAAGAGTCGAAGAGCTGAAGGGCCAAAGGGGATATCATCTATTGGTTGACATGAGACACGTGTCATTAGACCAGAGATTTCGGGAAAAAATCTTCGAGAGTTTTAGTTGAGAGTTCAAAGTCCCGAAGCCTGGAGAGCCGAAGATCCAGAGTGAGTCTGGACCATGGATCCAGAAGGGCGCGTGGTGGCAGATCGTGGATTCCAGGTGGAATCACTCTAGGAGAACGCAAAGGAGAATAGTTTGAAAGTGTCGAAGTTTCAAAGCAGAATCTCGACCGTTGATTGGGAAGGGAGCTGAAGGCCATACATAGATCTTGTCTTGGTTGAAAAGTGTCGAAGTCTCGAAGAGGACCAGGGCCATTGATTTTGAGAGGATGTGTGGCAAACGATCTTCCACTTTAGGAGAAATCACACTGGAAGAAAGAGAGGGTGTTGAACAAGAACTCCTGAAGGCCGGAGAGCCGGAGTTCATGTGAACCGCCCAATTGAGAGGGATAGGTGTTAGTAGATATTCCACTCTGGGAGATAGCCACTATAGAGAAAACAAGGTTTGAGAGTTGAAAACTCTGAATGCCGAAGTCTCGAAGAAAATCACGTCCATTGATTTAAAAAGGGTAAGATATGAGCCATCAATTTAGGAGTACCGTTAAGATTATGAGATCAAAGTTCCCATTGCATTGCAGGGATCGAAGGTGCGTGAACTTTAAAATGTTGAGGGCGGGCCGCAATCCAGACCATGGTTTTGGTGAAAGGACATGTGGAGGATCGATATGAATTGCGGGGAAAAAATTAGTTTGGTTTCATACCACCCTTGGCCATGCCCGAAATCACATGGTTACGTGAGGTTATCACCCAGGGTCATATCAATAAAGGGGCTTATCAGAAAAGGAGCTCGCGCCCAAACTATGAGATTTCGCAGGCGTGAAGAGGAGGGTCACATGTACCTTTAGACCCACGTCAAGAAACCAAAAGGGTCTGCGTTTAATTACAGAATGAGACCATCAAGGTCTCAGAGAGTCGTTTGGATCCATAATTGGAGATCCTTGACTGGGAGGTCAGACTGGTTCCCCGACTTTCCAAGTTAGAAACCATGGATGGAGAATCTGTCCACTAAGAAAAGAGAAAATTTTTATTCCCCATCGTGGGTGTGTTACATCAATCCCACAGGGGTGAAGAAGTGGGATTGAAACAAGCGAAATGAATCACATAGCATCAATCATCACTTATGGGGCTTGAACTTGGTAACCAGAACTTCCCAGGTGGTCACCCATCCAAAGACGCCTCTAGATCAAACACACTTAACTATGGAGTTTTCCCCACAATCAAGCTCACTTTGCTTGCTACCCCATTTGCAAAACCTTAGCAAGTATTGTGCCTTATTAACTATCTAGTTAGAGCTCCCTTCACTCTTATTATTTAAGCACATAGGGGCTTCCACAGTGCAACATATTAGATATCATTTTTGGGATTAATTTCATAGAGTAATTCATTAATCTATGACCCATTTCCATGAGTATTAGTCACAACTAACTAATAATTATCACGATTTGAAAAGTCCACTTAGCACTCATTTCATCGGATGATGCTCACATGGGTGAACAAGTGGGATTGAAACAAGCGAAATGAATCACATAGAATCAATAATGACTTACAGGGCTTGCATCTGGTAACCAGGACTTCCCAAGTGGTCATCCATCCCAAGGTGCCTCTAGCTCAAGTGTGCTTAAATGTGAAGTTTTCCCAACAATCAAGCCCACTTAACTTGCTACCACATTTGCAAAACCTTAGCAAGTATTGTGCCTTATGAACTATCCATTTAGAGCTCCATTAACTCTGATTATTTAAGTATAGAGGGGCTTCCGCAATGTAACATATTAGATATCATTTTTGGGATTAACCATGTAGATTAAGTCATTAATATATGACCCATATACATGAGTATTAGTCATTCTTGATCCACAAACATCTTGGGATGGGTGACCACATGGGAAGTCCTAGTTATCGGATGCAAGCCTTGGAAGTGATGATTGATTCTATGTGATTCATTTTGCTTTTTTCAATCCCATTTCTTCACCCCTATGACCATCGCCCGATGAAATGAGTGCTAAGTGGAATATTCAAATAATGAGAAGTATTATTTAGTTGCGACTAATACTCATGGATATGGGTCATAGATTAATGACTCAATCTACACAGTTAATCCCCAAAATGATGTCTAATATGTTTCACTATAGAAGCCCCTCTATGCTTAGAGTTAATACTTCTCCAAAGTTTTTTGGAAGGTTGGAACCCCAAACATGATAATAATAATAATAATAATAATAATGATAATAATAATCTAATTTCAAGGTCATGGTCAAGCCAGACACCAAATTGGTGTATGAGACCCCCTTGTTTGTGGGACAAGAGACCCCCTCTATGCAATGATTTGACTGCTAAATCCTATGGATGTGTACATACGCTACCCCCCTCTAGATTTGAACATGTGACCTCTTAAGAGGAAACAAATGTTCTTAACCATTAGACCCAATACAAACCAATTATTTGAACCAATGTTATGAAGAACCACTTCCTTGATTCACAACTCCACAACTTTCACCACACAATAGTGCCAATTAGATGGAATCAAATCCCTATTGCATTATCCTTTTCATTTAAAACATTAACTTTCATTTCAAAGCCACTACAAAATTTGTTTAGCACATCAAAATGTCATTGGAGATCTTCTTTTTTCTTTTCCAATCCTTCAACATTTTCCATCTTTTCATATCCTTCCTCTTCCAATCTTCTAACACATTTGATATTATTGTTAATTTTCAGTCTCTCTTTCTAAATTTTTCATTTTTTCTTGATAATTTTACTTTAGAAATTATATCAAAGATTTAGCCAAAAAACAAGACTTCAGCCTTCTTTCTGTTAATTTTCAATTGAACATTCTATTTTTTCTATTTTTTTTTTCATTATTCTAGAAATTGTAACAAAAAATTAAAAAAAGAAGAAATTATAACAAAAGACTTAGAAAAAAAAAGACCAAAAAAGAGACTTAAAAAAGCAAAAAGAGGCTTCAACATTCTTTTTGGTACTTTCTTAACAACTTCTCTAAAAGTTACCAATAGTGAGTGAATGGATGAATGTTTAGATTATTAAAGATCACAATATGTACCATGTATATTTACTTAAGAAGTATATTCATGATCCTAATAGCGTTATTTATTGGACTATGATACACGTGGAACTAGAGGGAGAATTACAGTCCGAGCCTTAATGTATCCTGAACATGAGAGAGACATTACTCTAGAATCATGTCGTTGTGTAGGTCAATTTGTAGTGGAAGCACTTTGTTGTAGATGAGGGAACATGGGAACTATAGGATCCCATAAGGATGGCCTACCCATTTTTTTTATGTATAAAAATTATGTATATGGAGGAAAAACATTGAGGACAATGTTTCTTTTAAGGGGGAGGGGAACATAACACCTTGTTTTCCCCCAAGTCTGTAATTATAAGTAAGACTTCATGATTGTAATTGATGAACAATGTAATTGTGTTTCATGTTTAATGAAATTACCTACCATTTAATTGAAGGGGAATCCTTGCAGTACTGACCATGATACCACAAGTGGGAATTGGTGAGAGGGAATTGGGAATTACCTTGTCTTTCAAAGAGGAACAACCCCCACCTAAATAACTTCAAATGACTAAACCTGCATGAAGTACCGTGTATTTCCTTTTCACAAGAAATATATTTAATAGAAATCAAACTTGGTGGTTGGATAATTTATGAATGTATTAATAAATTTACATGGATGAGTGACTAGGTCAGCTAAATCTATCAGCCAAGAGTACCATGGAGGTGCCCCTTCAAATTTGGAGCTTGACTCCTAGGGATGATTTTGAATGAATCAGGTTGACGAACCCAAGGAAAATGAGTATTCCATATTGGGGGAAGGGGAAGGTAGAGTGAGCACAAAAGAAATAGAAACAAGAAATGGGCTCAAGGGAGAGAACACAAGACTAATCATAGTAGAGAAAACTAGGAAGTTCTTATGAAGAAAATAGGAAGATTTCCCAAGAAAATCATGGTTGACATTGGAATAGAGAATACCCAGATCCATACCGGAGCGGAGACAATCGTGGGTTGGTGCTTGTTGGAAAGAAACTGACACTAGTAAGGGGATGGAAGTTAGGGACTATATAGTAGTGAAGGGACTCCCATGTGTAGAGAAAATTCAGCTAGAAAGGTGCCTAGTAAGCTTGTGGTGGCCTCGAAATTAGTGGGAAGAGGAGATTTATGTTGTTGTCAATGCAGTGAAGGAGAGTAATCTTCATGACCAAACCCTTAACTGGAAATCCAACTTGTGAGAGTCCCCTTGTGGTATCATGGCCTTGCATAGGGGTGTCTTGAAATGTAGTAGAGCCCATGGTTGGTTGGAAAGGAATTCATCCTTAGTTAGTTGGAAAGTTGGAGTTTGACCTAAAACAAATAAGTGTTTCTAGATGTATTTGGAAAATTTTTGTTAATGGATGTAAATCTTGCATTTTGTTCTTAAAGGAAACTTTGACATGTTGAATGAATGCTAAAATCAAATTCATGTTTGTATAATGCAGTTCTTTATAAGATTGGTTGATTTCCTATGGTGAGTGTGTATGGGAGGCTTGATATGGAGGCATGTAACCCTGTGTTTTCCCCAATCCTTTGAATGGAAAGTTTGTAGTGTTAGAAAATATTCTAAATGGAGTAGAGTTGTAGATCTTGCCAATGGCTTAGTCGATGTGATCTTAGCCATTTATCTTGTCTTGGGTCCATCCTAATAGAAAAAACAGTCTAATTTGTGTCACTCATTAACTGTTGAGAAGATATGAGATCCTAAGAAAAACCTGACCATTAGATATGGGATTCCAATGACCGTCGGATTTGTTAGAGACTCCAGTTTGGAAATAACAGTTTGGGGAAACCATAATACCATAGGAAGACATATTTTTCGATAGTGATATCATGAGTGGGCGTGGTTCGTTGATATACTAAGGAGTCCACACGATAATATATCAGTCATAGATTTTGTTGTGGACCCCACTTATTGAGTGACTAGAGAAGATTGGGTAATCCCACTAACTGTCATGTGGTTTACGGGATTGAAAGGAACTGATACCATTGATTTCCATGATTCATGTATGTTGGATCAAGTGAACTGGATGAGAGGTCGTCAAGTAACTTTTTCTCCAATAAGCCCATGAAGACCCTATCCATTGGATGAGATCCACTACAACCATTGGATCTATTGGGAGGAAGGAAACCAAAAGGAAAATTTCAAAAGAAAAGTTTGGGGTGTGCAATTTGTATTCTGAAGAGGAATTTCTAAATTGCCGTCAGTTGTTGATTGATCCATGTTCAAGTTATCCAGAGCCATTAATCCAGATGAGTTCATTCCCTGGATTCACAAAAACTTTCCCCCAAGGGATTTCTATTAGGGTGTGTCATTCCCAAAGAAATGTCACTACCATACTAACACACACACCTACCTATTCATCTAAGTAAGTAATGTGGAAGAGTCGGTGTGGCATCCATGTAAGACAAATGATGTGGTGGAAGGTAAAGGATGAAGGACTTTGGAAATATATTCCTAATGGAATAGAACCCATTTCTAAATGAACATATAGTTGATGGAATGCTCCACATGAAAAACAATTCACCCCTGGGATTAAAAACATGAGATCAAAGTCATTTTCAAAACATGATTTTTGACATCCCACCAGCCTAAGTAGGATTTAGGGTGTTGAGTGTGTCACAAATGGTATGAACAAGAACTCATAATGTCTTTGATGAGTTCGAAAGGAAATTTTGTTAATCTCAAACTCTTTCATATGTATCTAGTAGTAGCCAGAACGTAGATCAAGCTTGGTAAAATGCTGAGCACCACTCAATTAATCCAAAATTCATCAATGATAGGAATGAGGAATTTATCTTTGATGGCAATTTTTTTGAGGCCATTAAAATCAAGACACATGTGCCATGTGCCTTATTTCTTGAGTACCATATATACATGAGAAAACTAAGGGATAGTACTAGGATGGATAACACCCGCTGCTAGCAATTCCTAAATGATTTTCTCAATTTAATTCTTTTGGGAAAAGGGGTGACAATAATGGTGAACATTGGGAGGAATATTTCTAGGAACAAGGGGAATGGAATGATAATATTCTCCATGGGAAGGGGGAATTCCTCGGGGATTTTCAAAAATAGAGGGGGTCTCAACTACTTGAATGGAATGGAGTTGGTAAATACATCCAAAATGATTTTTTTTTAATATTTGTTTCATTCAATGGGAATTGATGATCTATGGGGATATTTCCATTATTCCCTTGAACTAATATTGTTTTCTATCTCATTATAATTTCATGGTTAATTCCTTAAATTCCATGGTGGTGGGGCCTAGTGGGCGTAACAATTCAACACCAAGAACAATGTCATAACAATCCATATCAATAGAAAACATATGATATATTAGGTGGTATTGACCAATTTGTAGGCACACATTTTAACAATATCCCCCACATTTCATGGAATCACCATTAACAATCATGATTCGAAAATTGTTGACTGCATAGATATAGCACATGTCCTCTTAAGCAATGAGGTAGTGAATAAAATTATGGGTGTTGCCACTATTGAATAGGATAATGACTTTCCAATGTTTAATGTAGCCAATTAACTTAAGGGTTTGTGGATCAGAGAGAACAGTGAGGGAACTCAATGAGATAAGAGGCTCCACTTCAAGTGGATTAGAGGGCGTTGTGTGATCATTTTCTTGGGGTAGGTATTCAAAATGGGGAGCATTGGCATCCTCTTTCGAAACATCTTCATAAATGGATATAAAAGCTTTTGTTTGTTAAACATGTGCCCTGAAAAATATTTTTCATCACAGTTATAGCAAAGATCATTAAGTTGGTATTCAACCATTTCTTCCCTGATTAATTTTTGGATATTTAGAGTTGTGGAAGGAGGGCTTGGATGTGTGGGTCGAGGGTGCGGAATAAATGATGGTTTTCTATTTTGGGAAGAGAGTACCTTTTGTGCTTCCTTGGCGCATTGAGTAGCTTCAAGCCAAGGATGGGGGTGAGCCATTAGTCTATGAAAAACTTTTTGTGACACTACCCTTTTGATTTAGTGGTATCTACCTATTTGAATTTTTCTATATGTCCTTTTCCTATTAGTCTTATTTTGTCTTTTTACCTATGTTGTTCAATATCAACCATCATGTACTATTTTGGTTCTTGAAGGTGTTGGATTTACATTTATTATAGTGTGTTGATAATTGAGTGAGGACTTAATATTAATTGTCTATTGATACTTGAATGGAATGTTCTCAAAGAGGCAAGTTCTTGGGTCCCATCCCCTTATATGTTCTCCTTCCTACAGTTTGAAAGTTATACTTTCTTGATGCCTTCGGTTTCTTGAGCCATGATTTATCATATTCCTTTGGGAATTAAGATAAAGGAAGTCTATATTATGAGATTAGGTGCAATTCTTATGCAAATTTCATATAATAGAAACCTCTTAAAACCTAGTATTGAAGTTAAAGGAAGCTTATAATATGGGATCACACAAGTCTTTGGAAAAGGTCATCCACAAACATTGCGAAAACTTAGTGGAATAGATGCCCCTTCAAACATAACATCTATGTTGAAGTATGTTAGTATTATGAGGATGGGTATTACAAGAACAAAAGAAACCCTAGGTAGGGCTATGATATTGAAAACATTATATCCATAAACATTGAATGATATTATTATTGAATAACTCACAATTACAATGAGGTTCCTCACTCTTATAAAGAGCTTGAGAGACAAAACCATGAAAGATAAAAACCCTAATATTTTAACCTAAAGTCACTAAGGTGACTTTATTACATGGGTAAGCCTTATATCTCTAATACCCCCCATAAGGTGTACAATGCTGAAAAATAAAAAAATGAAATCAAATACATATATTGAATGTAAAATGCATAGTTAAACACTAAACACTAGTAACATACTTTAGAAGCTTCTTCTTTGAACACACTTCCCATACCAGTTTGATCTCCATCAAATTGCTTCATAACCCTCGTAATGGTGTATTTTTTGAGTTGAATTCCCAAGTTCCAATATTCCACCCCCCCGAACTCTCGAATCACAAATCTCTTGAATTCAATTACTAGAAAACAATCGACATGCATGTCATGTAACCTCACTAGTACACTACAATCCACATGCATGTCTCTCCAACTAATGAAGGATCTTTCCCTAGATCCACAACCTATGAACTAATTGGGAAATAATCCATTTTGAGTTTTTAACTGATCCCTTTCTAAAATACTTAAAATCCCTTTTCTTCAGTAGATTCTTCATCACTGTTAGCATCTGGTGGATCTTCAATCATGGTTACACTTCCTATATGTTGTCTATATTTGAAATTTCCCTCAAGAACATCATTGACTCACTATCTACATTTCCAAGTTGTATGACCCTGCTTCTTGCAATAGTGGCATTCTATTTCCTCTTTGTATTTTGTTGATCTATTGAAGATGTTTCTTGCATAAATGCAAGTTTTGGTTAGTTATCACCTTCAATGATTCTCTTTTATTATTCCAGCAATGTTAAAATCATTTCACCCATACTTTTTGAAGGCCACTAAATTAGGGTAAAGATACCACTACTGCATTTAGGCAACAAACTGTTCAGGATAATAGCCTTGGCATCCTCCACATAAACTATTTCCTTGACTTCTGTAATTACCCTGATAATATATCTTAGATTGTGGACGTGACTTGACATGGTGGATTCAACTGGAATCTTAAAGTTGAATAACTACAATTTCAAGGAAAATTTTGCATTCACTGCTTGCGCCCCAAATAACTTGTTGACATTTTCCAAGATTTGCTCAGATGATTTGTCTAGGCCTACATGGTGTATCTATAAATCCAAGAGGGAAAGGCCAATAATGGATTTTTTCTTTTCATCTTTGCTCAAGTCCATTCTATCAACTTGTTCGGATTTGCAGGTGTTACCTTGGTTCCTTTAACAATTCCACAAAGGTTTTTATTCATTAATTCCATTTGCATCTTCACTTTCCACATATGAAAAGTGAAACTCGAGTATTTCTTTAATGACATA
Source organism: Picea engelmannii (assembly GCA_009831015.1). NCBI lineage: Eukaryota > Viridiplantae > Streptophyta > Pinopsida > Pinales > Pinaceae > Picea > Picea engelmannii. Next base: position 611,868 of record ML777065.1, on the reverse strand, counting down.
TCCATGATTGATCAAATCTAATCTTTTTTTGCAACCAAAAAAAATTTATTGTTGGAACAAAAATTTATGATACTAAAAAACAAAAAATCACTAACATTGTTGGTGTATAGTTACATGCATGTTGATGTACAATTTCCATAGGGTGGTGGATGGATAGGTTTAACATAAGATTTCTAGCTACTCTACAGAGTTTTGACAATTGTGCAATGATTTGGTAGCTATACGATTTGTCCTAGCAGTTGTAGTCCTGACCACGAGATGCAATTTCTATACAATGACTTCTCCTTAGAAATCCATACGACAACAACTCTGTATTCGGTGGTGGCTTAGACCAAAACTGTGGCTATGGCTTTACTCAAGCTATAACTTAATTCCTGGCTTAGAAAAAACTTGGTATTTGCTTCTCAATGATACAATGACTCCCTTCCCTTGCAACAATAGAAAAATATGATGGCTTTAGACTTTAATGGAATGACGATTTTTGTAACTACTTTCAATCGACATTGAATGACTAATCCTAGGTGCTCTCCTGCTCTAATACCATAGTACAAGAACCAAAGAAACTGTAGGTAGGGTTACAATAACCAAAAAAATATATCCATAAACACTGAATGATATTATTATTGAATAGATCACACTTACAAACAGGTTCCTCACTCTTATAAAGAGCTTGAGATACTAAAACCCTAAAATATGAAAACCCTAACCTTTTAACCTCAAGTTACTAAGGTGACTTTATTACATGGGTAAGCATTATATCTCTAATAATGGGTGTAGGTCTAAGATAAATTTGGTGGAATGGATACCCTTTGAAACCTATATTATTAATGAAATGAAGTTTGTATAATGAGATTAATGCAAATATTGAGGAAATTTAGTAAAATTTGTGTCCACAAAACATGGTATCTAAGATAAAGAAAATTCATATTAGGATTCAACTGAAATATCAATTGAAGTTGGTGGAATAAATTCCCTTTAGAACCACACTTTGAATCTAAGTTGAAGAAACCCTATATTATGAATTTGGGAAAATAGATACCTCTTAAATCATGAAAGTGAAAGTATGTACTAAGAGGTTAGGTGCAAGTCCTTGGAGAATTTGGTGAAATAAAATGATTTTTTTATCACAAAGTTGAGTACTTGAGGTGAGGTGAAAAATTCAAAAAAAATTGCAAAATATATATATCCCTTAGAACCTTATATATAAGCATGAGGAAATATCATATTAAGAGGTTAGGTGCAAGCTCTCAGTGAATTTGACAAAATAAATAACCCACAAACCTGGAAACCAAGCCAAAAAAAGTTCATAATATGAGGGAAGGGGCAAGTTTTGTGTGAATTTGGTAAAATATATACCCCTTAAAACTTGGAATATAAACCAACAAAAGTTTATATTATAAGTTTGAGTGAGTCTCAAGGGAATTTGGTAGAATAAATACCCCATGGGCCTTGAATCTAAGCTAAATAAAGTTCACATATTGAAGGAAAATGAAAATCCTATGAAAATTTTGGCAAAATAGTAGCCCTTATAATTGTCATATAAGCCAAAGGAAGCATGTAGCATATGGTTGAATGCAATTCCTTGTGAATTTGGTGAAATAGGTATCCCTCAAAACTTGGCATCTAACTTAAGAAAGTTTTCATTATGAGGTTTTCCACCATCTAAGATGAAGGAAGCCATATTATGAGGTTGGGTACAAGTCTAGATAAACCTCAAAATTTTCACATTTAAGATGAAATATGTCCCTACTATGAGAGCAGGTGCCATAGAGATTTCCATTTAAGTTGAAGGAGATTTATAGTAAGAGCAGGTGCCATAGAACCTACCATTTAAGTTGAAGGAGATTTATAGTATGAAGTCAGGTGCATATCCCTAATGAATTTGGTAGAATAGATTCCTAGATCTAGCATCTACGTAGAAGGACCTCCTTGCAAATATGGCATCTGAGAGTAAGGTAGTATGAAATGACATGAAATGCCTTCATGAATTTGACAAAATACATATCCTTTAAATCACTAATATAAAAACAGACCAAAATCCTCATTGGATTTGATAAAATAAATACAATTTAAAATCAAACATCTATGATAAAAGAAATTGATATTGTGTTGGATTCCTCATTGGATTTGATAAAATAAATACAATTTAGAATAAACATCTATGATAAAAGAAATTGATATTGTGTCATCCAACATACATGGAGTTACTGATATCCATACCTGCAGGCGGCCATTGACGTTTGTTAGGATAGAGAATATTGTTCCCAAGGGATCCCTTCAAGTGGATGTCAAGAAGGATAATCTTATGAGATTTGTGATAGATGTTAGCGTTCTCAACCATCCCCTATTTGCAGAGCTGCTGGAGGCTTCTGCAGAGGAAGTCGGATACGAGCAGCAAGGAGCTCTCAGGATTCCCTGTGATGTCTTCTTGTTTGAGAAGATTCTTAATCTCATAAACAGCGGACATAAATCTCTCATGAATGGTTTCAATATGCCGTTATTGTTTTGACATGAATCTATCTGATTTCCAAGTATGTTAGGCTGTTAGGATAATCTCTCATGAATGGTTTCAATAGGCTGTTATTGTTTTGACATGAATTTATATACTGTAATATTTCTTTGGAGTTTGGTTATCATATGTGAAGGGGTCATGATTATCTTTTTGTATGGACAAAGTAAGTTGGGTTTAGAAGTCGTGATTTCATTTATAAAGTGTTTTAACAATACACTCCTTTAGTAATCAATTTAAACAAATTATAATATTTTTAAATTTTAATTATATAATATATTTAATTTTTAGATTATTTCAACACCATTAATATACACCATAAAAATAAAAGATTGAACTTCTATATTTTTTTTTTATATAATGTTAAAATTGACAAATTATATATTTTTAGATTTTTTTTGAAAGCAATATTGCTCTTTATATGATTTCATGTTGACCTGTTACATTTTCGTATCAAAATCTTTCTAATAGTTTAAATTATATTTTTTAAAACATAAAATATTTATTAAAATTGTTTTAATTTTAATTATATTTTTACAAATATAAAATACCTAATAATTTTAATAATTTGTTGGTCATTTATTTTTTGTTCCATGTCCAGTTCTTAACCCACTTTTTAATAATGTAAATTTTATTTTGATAGTACTTAACAATATTTTTAAAATGTTAATCCATTTTCTAATAAGTTCAATTTTATTTTGATAATCCTTTCTCAACAACATCTATTAAAAGTTATTAATAATAGACGGTTAAATGTTAAATTAAAAGTTATTAATAATAGATGGTTAAATGTTAAAGAAAAATCAATTTGGGAAAAAAAATTCATATCATTATCTTCTATTTATTTACTTATTTCATTTCTATAATAATATAAAATAATTTGAAAAAAAAAAAAGACTATTTACTTATTTCCTCTCTATAATAATATAAAATATTTTGAAAAAAAAAAAACTATTTGATGATAGTTTATTATATTTTTTATTTTAATTTTATTTCTTCTACTTATTCATGTGTTTCAACTAATTTATACAAGTAAAAAGATATTAAACATTGTGTTATCACCAAAAAACTGCTCAGATTAATACATGTGGTGGTCGAAGAAATTAGTAAAACATGTCAAAGAGAATACCTATAACATTAACATCCTTTATTCAGAAAAATCACAAACCTATACAAAATGGCTCCTTGAATTTCAACAAAGTCTTCCAAAGGCATTTCAGATCAAAACAAATCACCATAGTATGAAGTTTTCTTAGAGCAACGGTTATCCTTCCTATAATAGAACAAGTGGTTGACCAAAATATCATGCTATGATCATGAGATCATTATAAAAGGGAAAATACAATACAGTGGTCGATGCATTGTCGAGAAAACATGAGGAGGAAGGTTCCCTCTTTTCCTTATTCTTACCTGTTCCTAATTGGATTGAGGAAGTCAGACAAGAGTGGCTAACACACCCGACTATTTCACAGGTGATTCATTGACTTCAGGAGGACTCTAATCCCCCCCTCGGTTACACTTGGCAAGACAATATCCTCTGGTATAAGGATCACATGGTTTTGTCTCCATCTTTGGTCATCAATCCTAGGCTCTTAAATGAGTTGCACTCCTCTGTTATTGCTAGCCACTCTGGATTCCAAAAGACATATGCTCGTGCTCATCGTTTTTTTTTCTAGGAAGGAATGAAGAAGGACATCCTTACTTTTGTCACTGAATGTGATGTCTGCCAACACAATAAAGGAGAAACTATAAGACTCCAGGAGATCTACAACCGTTACCCCTTCTGACCTCTATGTGGAATGACATTTCCATGGAATTTATATTGGGCCTTCCCAAAGCAGTAAACAAGTCAGTCATCATGGTGGTGGTAGATCGCCTCTCCAAGTATGCTCATTTTTGTTCCTTACCACACCCCTTCATTCCAGTCCTAGTAGCGCAAGTTTTCCTTGATCAGATTTTCAAATTGCATGGCATGCCCACATCAACTGAACACGAGGACAACATATCAGTTAGATGACCAAAAAAAAGTGGTCAACAAATGTTTGGAAACCTACTTGTGTTGTTTTTCTTATGATAAACAACACCAGTGGATGTAATGAATTCTCTTGGCCGAATGGTGGTACAACACTTCCTACCATACAACCACTAAAATGACACCATATGAAGCGGTGTATGGCCAACAACTACATACAATAATTTCATATATTCCAGGAACATCAAAGGTCTAGGCTATTGATAAAATGTTGCAAGGTAGAATAGCCATCCTTGCAGCTATGAAGGATAACCTCACATGGCTCAAAATCGTATGAAGCAATAGGCTGACCAACATCATTCAGAAATGGTTTTTCAAGAAGGTAATCAAGTGTTTCTCAAACTCCAACCTTACAAACAAACATCCCTCAAAGCATAAGGACACCACAAATTGGCACCCAAATTTTATGGCCCCTATCAAATCATAAAGCATATTCGGTCTATGGCCTACAAACTGACACTTCCAGTGACCTCCAAAATCCATCTGGTGTTCCATTTTTCCTATCTGAAGAAAGTGGTGGGGCAAAATTGCAAGGTTCAAACCATCCTTCTTGAATTAGATGAATAAGGCTCCCTTTGGTTCCAACCAAAATAAGTCCTCAATGTGCGCGAATGCCACTTACGTGGAAGAATTATCAAAGAAGTGATGATCAAGTGGAAGGACACATCACTTGAGGATGCGACTTGGGAACCATCAACCATACTGCAACAATTTCCACATCTTCATCCTCGAGGATAAGGCATCTTTTGTAGGGGGAGGGCATGTTAGGATCCGATCCTATCCCCTCTTAAAGGCCAACATTAGTTAATAAGGCCTATTGAATAAATGATAATAAGTCAATGTAAGATGACCTAATAGAAGCTTCCACTTCTAGAAAGATCTTCCTCTAAAAGGTTCCTTAGAAGATAGAATTAATATAAATAAGAGTAAGAGGTATTGGAAAGGATGTTTTGATAATTATTGTACTAGGACGTTTTTTTATTGGAGGTTTCCCCCTTGAAGAGGAAAGTGAACATTGTTTCCTCTCAATAAAAGATTTATTTTGGTGTTGTGGTTTCATATATTGTGTTTTTCTATTGTTATCCTCTGTAGTATTTATGTTTTCTACTATTATAATAGAGCTGGTACCTTAACAATATCTTACATTATGATAAATGATTTACAATTTAGTATATAAGACTTACCATTTTCAAATAGTTTTTTTACATAATAATAACACTTTAAATCTTGGAGTCATTTTCAACTTTGAAAGGTATTTTAAATCAACTTTAGAGGATATATATATATATATATATATATATATATATATATATATATATATAAAGTAATGTTATGGAGTTAGGAGACTATAAGCTTATTATCTCAAGTTTGGGTATATTTTGCACAGATGCTATGCAAACTTTAGTGGAATTAGCTCAAACTTAGATCTTCAAATTTGGATGATTTCTCTTGTTTTTACCTTTAAGGTGGTAGATAGTTGCATTTTCTTTTTTATTCTATTACACACATATTTTATTTTTGTAAGATTTCACTAATAATGATGCAGGAAGCACACCACTCCACTTAATTAGGTTTTTTTTGTCAATACCTATATTGGAAGATGAATCAATAGACCTACAGAAAACACTTCTCCTTAATTTCTTGTACGAGCATTGAGACCTTGCCTTAATCATCGGGAACAACATGTCACTAAGAATACTTTAAACTTGGTGGGGATTTGAGAATGCATTGCTTTCACTAACTCAATAAGTTGCCTTTGACATATGAAGCTTGTTGATTAAATATTCTTGTTTACTAACTCATATATCGATGTTTGTTAAAATTTGTCTTCATATGTTTTTGTTTATTTTTAATAATTGGATCATATAGATAGTTTAGATTTCAAAGTTGATAATAGATTTTATTTGACACACATTTAACACATTATTTCAAATTTGGTTTCAAATTTGGAAAGGACGTTATCCCTTAACTATCTACAATTTATTTTAATTGTATCTCCTCATAAATTTACTATATATTTTTATTGTAGGTTTTCATTTTTAATAACATGAAGCTAGCCAAAAAACGAATAACATGGTATATTTAACTTTTATCTTTTTTTTATCTCTTTTTACGATGATAAATTATTTTAAATTGATAAATTATATGTTTTTATTAATGTATAGAAATTTCTTTTGATAGGGTTGATTTCATGTTGATATTATCTTCTTTTTTTTTTAATAAAAAATAATTGTATTACCTTGGGCTAGCAAAAGATACATATTTCTGAGTATACATCAAAACTTTCCACATGTTCTTCCACATGCGTGGAAACTAGAATAAGTGGGAAATATTGTTCTAACACCAAACTATGATACCTGTTTTAAATAACATGGGGACTTTCCACCCGTTCTGCCACAAGCATGGAAACTAGAACATGTGGTTGACTAAGTGCCCCAACAAGCTAATGAACTAGAACCAGAGTTTGAATTTTACAAAAAACTTATCTCTAAAATCAGAGAAAAAAATAGTAAGGAGACTAGACATGAGGCGAATACGGGCATCCATCTTGGTGGACTTTGAAGGCGTATGGATGAAAGAAAGTCGAGAATCAACTTTTCCCAGGCTCGCTTGATAGTGTTGGACACACCTACCACACTTAGAGGGGGGGGTGGGGGGGTGAATGCGTGTGGGGATCTTTTTCCCAAAAAGTCCCTCTTACACAAAAACTCCTTAGTTAACATTCAACATTTTCTCATTACTCATTACTATCATTTATAATCAGTTAGATTTGAATACATATCAACAACATATATCAACAAGATATCATCAAAAAATCATGTCCACAAGGAACACAAAGAACACAAGATGTATGTACAATTTTTCTTTTTATTACGGACTTCAATACGGGGGTTTTTTAGCAACAACTAATTAGAGTACAACTCTAGAAGAGCACCATCTCTATATGCAAGACTCAGCTTACATTCTCAGCACCAACTAAGATGAGGCAACAATCCTCAACAAATATCAATCTGTCAACATAAATAAGTGCATCAACCATGCACCAACCTGTGCCAAACAACCTGTAGTCAACTTGTACCATAAACAAGTGCATCCAACCATGTACCAAGTATATACCAATCATGTGTCAAATAATCATCAACAATGACTCATTAATAGGTACCAACATCATCAACTATACACCTCATGTATGTTCAAACTCATCAATTGCTTGTCTCAACCATGACTAGTTTTGGATTAGTCAACAACCCCAACTTGAAATAATCATAACTTTATACTTGTAATGAATAAAGATCTGAAACTGATACACAATGTTCTTCTATGTGTTTTATGAAATTCCTTCAGGTTGCACTACTTGGAACCTCTCAAAAAGGCATTATAGCAAAAATGACATACCTTTCTGAATTATGGCTTATTCTAGAGAGCGACCTTGTAGAGCATGGCCTGCAAAAAATATTCTTTGAATTGATCTGAAACTATTACACAACATACTAAATCTTGTACCCTAACAAGAAAATTTGGTATCACTGAATTTGGATCTGTTATGAAGAATTTATGACATTTTTACCCAAAACACATGTTTTTGACTAGTTTCAGGACTAGCCACAAACCCTATTTTCCACAGAGTGTAACTCCCAAAATACAATGATGCACAAGCTGAATTTTTTACCACAGATACTTGTGTATGTTTTCTCAATGGCATAGCAATTTCACAGTTTGAATAATTATAGAAAAAACGTTGTAGAGAAAACGGGGATATGACCTGTAAATAACATACCTTAGAAAGCATCATCAAAAGAATTTATCCTTCCTTGCATTTCGGCCTTCTTTTCTTCACCTTTCCTCAGAATTTTGGCTTATATATCCTTAGTTACCTCAGAAACATATAGATATTCAATATGCTCAAGTGTGATTAAAATGAGAGAACCTTGCCTCTTATTTATACTTTCCAAGTAGCTTCCTTAAAAACATCTTCTAGGTCACTTGGCCCCACTTTCCTTATTTTAGGGTTAAACCATTTCTAATTTCTCCATTAAATTTATTATTTAAATAATTTATTTTGTATTAAATTTGAATTATAGTACACTCATCACTTCACTTTATTATTTACCTTTTAAAATCCTTTAAACCACTTTGACTACATTGACCTTTTGGGGATTCTAGATGACATGTGTGGGTCCTCCAACTTCGTAAGGCCATAAATCTCAAACCGTGATGAGTTATGTGACATTCCACATACCACCAGAAATTGCATGATATGTACTATTCATATAGAAAATTATTTTCTGAAAATGTATCATAAATCATACCGTTACCCATTAAACAAACTTGGGTCCATTACCCAAACCTGGGGTGTCCAACTTGTCATGGCCATAACTCTCTAACCGTGAGGACTTATGTGATTTTCTACATACCACTGGAAATGGCATGAAAAGAACTATACATATAGGATCATTTCTCTAACAATTTCCTTGATCTTCATCTCGTTATTCCACATACAAGAATGGTTCCTCCAACCATTCTTCTAGGATAAATCAATCCGCAAAGCGTCTTCCCATGAGGGATTTCACCATAAGGGGACCAGTTTGGGGTTCATCCATTTGTGCACCTTATCAATCATGATAAGACAATAATGAAAGCATGGGTCCTCCAACCATTCTTCTAGGATAACTCAATCTGCAAAGCGTCTTCCCGTGAGGGCTTTCACCATAAGGGGACCACTTTGGAGTTCATCCATTTGTGCACCTTATCAATCATGATAAGACAATAATGAGTCATCTATACATTTTTCCAACAATGCATCATATACCAATGAAACCA
>ML777065.1:592480-602494 GCA_009831015.1 Picea engelmannii | reverse complement strand
TTCATCATGTATCAATGACAACTCATTGATCCATCTTCATCATATCAATGACAACTCATTGATGCATCTTCATCTATGCATTCTCATCAAGGAAAATACATATTATATTACATCAATCATCAATCAATCAATCCTTTGACATCAATCAATCACTTGAAATCAATCAATGACATCAATCAATCAATCCATTGGCATCAATGACAACATGATCCAACAGATAGGGAGTCGAATAGGATGTCCAAGTGCCTTTTGAGCGCATGTTGGTTGTGCAGGTGCTCTGCCAAATCCTTTCGCATATTGAAACTCAAGACAAGGTGGTCTTCTGTGATCCTGTAGGAGTTGGGAGCCGGGTGATCATGCTCTTCTGTGTTGTCCTCATTCCAACAGTTGTCCCATTTTATTTCAGGGTCCACGTCCATGGCTACGACAAAATTCTTGCAATTATCCTCCATATGATGAGGGATTTCCTCTTCAACCATACAACCTATCCCGATTGGCTATTGAGAAATCAAAAGGGTGTTGGTACGTATGGTCAGTTGTTGCTCCAAGGTGGTCTTCAATAAATTTGGAAAATATTCCTCCCAGTTGGGAGGAATCTACTCTTCCATCGGAAAACCACCATGGAAATTCTCTGAGTTAGATGGAAAAAACTCAATATGAGCCACCTCATACCAGTTCTAGTCAGAGTAGGGTAGGCGGTCTGAACTTCCATCTAGGAGGGGAGAGAGAGAGACTGGTCCTAGGTGTTTGTGCCTACCGACCTGAGTGTAGTAGGTTGGCCTGCACTAGGACTTACCTCTCTCATGAGGCATGGCTAGGAAAAGTGCAGGGGGGAGGAAGAAGACGGTGGGGTGGCCATAGGTGCTAAAGAGAATTGGAGGAATAATTACTAAGGCATTGCAGGCGTGGAGCATAACGGCCAAGAGAAGATGGTGAACTAAATCCAAATGCCAGAGATAAAAACATTGCAAGGTGAAATCATCATGAGGACAGAGGAATTGATGGATCTAATATCCATGAGTGCTTGGTTAATGAAACTTTGTTTCTTCATACCTGTACTAAGGAGATGAACCTGAGTCACCATTAAGACTTCCTTTCCCTCCCAACGCATTGAACCTTGGTGGAAATGAATGCTAGGCATATTAACTGGGAAAGGAAGGAGGGTGGCGGCGAGAGGCTTTAAATTCCCTCATTGCCAACACACCTATTGACATGTGTGAAGCATGTGTCACCCCATCCGGGGGGAGGTAGTCCTGAAGAGATAATTATTGGCATTTCTTTAGCGATTGTGAATCTGGATGATCCAAGGTATTGATAATGAGGATTTCTTCCTGAGTAGTGATGCCCTCATTATCTATTTGGTCGGCTAATTTGTTGGCCTCCTGTTTTATGTGTAAGGTGATGAGAGTAATGGGAGGATGTGGTAAGGCTTGAAGAAGAGAGAGGGGACATGTGAGTCTCCAACTAGGTGTGATTTTCTTAGGATCCGAGCCATGGATGATTTTAGTGGCTAGCAAAATGATGACTTTTGATTCTCCTTATGTTATTAGGGGTTGCAAGTTGAGATATGAAGCTAGTTTAATTCCTTTAATGAGGCCCCATAGATCTACCGAGTTTTTCATTTCATACCCCAGGAATCCCACTCTGAGGTGCTTGATTTTCCATGTACTATCTCTGATTACTACTCCAAAGCCTGCTAGTCCACGATTTACCTTGTATGGTCTGTCAAAGTTCAACTTCCAAAAACCTGGAGGGGGATTGCTCCAAATGGAAGGGATTTGGGCTATAGGGATGGGGGGACTTGAGAGAAAGAAAGAGTCTTTAGCAGTAACTATCTTCCAAGTAGAGAATATGATGGATTCTAGTGGGGCAGTGGGGATATCATATTGAGTCTAGGGTTGAATTTAAATTGTCTCCCAAATTCTTGCAGTAATCTTGGACTAGATAGCTGAGGGGGGAGAGGTATGAGAGTGGAATATGTGTCAGTTTATTTCTTTCCAAATATGCCAAACATTGAGACCTAGCATGAGTTTCCAAATTCTATTTATAAGTGGGATTTTGAAATCCCTTGAGCCCCAATTTCTTATAGTTCTAGGAATTCTTTTCCTGACTCATTTAGTTTACCTCATGATTCATGGCTTGATCCCATATCAAATTGCTGAAGTGGAATTGGTTAAAGATGTGTTCCATGGTTTATTCATATTTCTTACACAAGTGACAAATGGAAGGACCAACAAAGTCCCATTTTTTGAGGTTGTCCCAGGTTAGAAGTCTATTCTTGACGAGGAGCCAAAGAAAGGTAGAGACTTTTGGCCAGATATTAGTCTTCCAGATTATGTTCAAAATGTGATCTTTCGTCTGATTTTGAAAGTCCTCGTGAATTTTGTAGGCCTCCTTGATTGTGAAAGTTCCTGTCGGGGAATACCCCCAGTGTAGAATGTCCTTTTCTGTGCTAATTCATATTTTCCTGTTTCCCATTGTTTCTAGCCAAGGTTGCATCTCAAGATTTTCTAATAGATGAATATATTGAGGGAGTAGTTTCCAACTACTCAAAGGGGTTGGTGTTGGGTATTAAGCCAAATATCTTCTACTTTGAGGCATCTCAACTCTGGAAGGTAGTTTTGAAAGGGAAGAAAGATTTCCAGAGTTTGCAAAGGTGGGTGTTGTTTCCAAGCATCTGTGGAGATTTGGGTGCTTTTTCCATTTCGAACTTCTGAAAAGGTGTGCTTTTGGATGAGTGGATGATTGCGCCAAGCCGCATTCCAAATATTAGAGCCCTGATTATGATCGTTAATCCTTATGAGTTTATCTTTCTATAGATGGGGGATATATTTTTGCTGCCAGAGTCATGCCCAGAGTTCCTATGGATATTTTAGCCATTGCCACTAGATTTTTGCTCCCATTACACTTTTGAGATTTCCTGGATCGCAGAGACCCAGTTCTCCCAGAGCTGCGAGCTTGCAAATTTTATCCTAACTAACCAAGGCCCATGTTTTCCGCTGCTTGTGACCATGCCATAGGAAGTTTTGTTGAAGGTTTCTTATTCTTTTGATGATTATTTGTGGAGTTGCAAGAGATGAGAACATATAGATTGGAATGGATTGAAGCATCAATTTCAGGAGGATGAGCCTTACAGGGAGATTAAGGGTCCAAAAGGTCCAAGAGCTTAGTTGATTGGATATGGATATGATGAGGGAGTTCGAGGAAATATTTCGAGCTACTGAATCAGTCAGGGGCAGTCCCAGGTGTTATCATTGAAATTTCATCTGCAACATTGCACATAAATGGTTACAGAAATACAACAATGCCAACAAAAATTAGTTCACCTGCAACACCAACATGCATTTCAAAAGGAAAAAACTATACAATTGGGAAAAAATTGACATGCACAAACTCACTAAAGGAAGTGCGCACAGTGTGCAGTCCAACAAAGCCCGTAGAGCACACAATGCACCAAATGCATGACTGTGTATGAGAAAAGTCACGAACTCTTGTGAATGATGGATTTATGGTTCTTGTCGCCCCCCCAAGCACCTATGGACTAAATCCCAACTTGATTTGACCTCCAAATTTGAGTGAAATCCGAATGGGGGGTTGGTCAAGGAACAAAGGGTTCCTTAAAGGGCCCCTTGTTCACACTAAGAACCAATTGAATTTGGCCTTGAAGAAATGATATAAATGGAGGCCATGGGTGCACTAAGAAACCAAGATATTCATAGTATTGTTATGCTGCCTCAATTCTCCCTTGAGAATCTTCTTTTCTCATTGGAGTATTCAAGCAAAATTGCAATATCCATTCCACTCACCTCTTGAGGGAATAGGCATTGATTTTCTTCATCATTTGCAATTTTTCTCACATTGTAAGAAGAGATCTCCATTAGGGAACTCAAAATCCCTCCGAAGGAGGAAGAGGGGACCCATAAGTCCTCATTTTTCTCTATGGTGTTTTTCCAACTAATATAGTTATCCATTGGTGGCATAATCTTGGTCATTGGTTGATTCGTTATGGTTCTAAAAGTTTCTTATGCATTCTAATTTTTATTTCTTTAGTTGGTTTAGTATGTTTGTTTGTTCAATCCATATGTTTGACTTCTTTAACCCACTCACGAAATTTTTTCTTGTCTAGCAGGCCCAACTAGGCATGAAAGTGCCATTATTTTGCTCACCCAAGTGACGAAACCAGAACAATAGATTGACGACCATACTCAGTGAAGGTATCAAATTCCACCCTTTTTGGGCTTAGAGAGAATTTATTTTTAATCAATTTGTCTTGCAGGTACCAAAACTGGCCCAACCTTACCTGTCAAAAGACAAATTCTAAGTTGGAGGAGGATAATTTCACTCAAACATTTTCCCCTGACGTGCATAAGAAAGTGCGTAGGTATTCCAGCCCACATATGCGCACTCAATGTAGTGTGTGTCTAAAAGGAATATTTTCTCTATGCACTGTGCACCCATTGTGCCTCTGTCAGAATTGTAACCGACACACATTTCTAGATTTTGAAAATTGTAAGGGTTTCTATGATGATTTGAGGGCCTTTAGCCTTCAAATTTTTTCTTTCATGCAATTTGTAATTCCCATGCACTCCACTTAAACTTCTTTCCCATATGAAAGGTTATATAAACATAGAAACTTAGGGGTTAAAAATAACCAAATATTATCCTATTTTTCTTTGGTTTCCAGATGGATGGCTTGTTTGGTTTATAAAATTTATGTTGAGATTACTGCTATCACATATAAAAACACTTGCATTGGGACCAAAAATTAACTTTGATCATTGAGTATGCTCTTCTCTTGCACCATAGAGTGATCTTGAGAATCAGAAAGGTGGTTAAGCAGACATTTCATCTCCCTTAAAAAAAAATACTTAGGAGAGGACAAAGCCCCCCTAGGGCTCCTCTTAGCTTATTTTTGAAATAATCTTAAAGATGTAAGGGCCCATACATGCTCACATGTTTCAAAGTTAGGGTGGTTTCTTGAAATTGCTTTCTTAGTTTATATTACTAGGGAAGTTTACATATCAAAGTAATGGGCCCATAAATGCCCACATTCTTCCAATCTAGGATAGCTTTTCAAAGATTTCTTAGTGTAAACAAAATTAGGGAGTTTAAAGGATTGGTAAGGACCCATATGTCCACATGCTAGTTCTTTAGAGATTTTAAAATTCCTTAAGGTTGTATCAATGACACTTAGTAAGCTAGGTGACAAAGATTTGTAAGGACCACAAAAAGTCCACATATTTCAAATTCACACCTAACTTATTAAAATTTGGCACTATTATTCAGTTGTTCACACACAAAGTCACTCCTCACTCACATAATTTTCATCTTGAAATGTGGAGGTTGAAGTAGGTTTTCTCCAAAGGAACTTTGAAACATCCCACTATTTTCTTGAAGAAATTATCCACACCCAGTTAATTCAAATGAGATTGGTTCACACCCCCAATCTCTCATCCCACCACATATATTTTTTTCTAAAAACTCACTAAGTTTTCCTCCACAGGAGGTGCCAAAAGAATTTTTTTAGTCTAGGTAGGATCTCGGGGGTAGGCATCCAAATAACCCCTTGTTATCTGGTTCTCACATTTTCAAACATTAGAAGTTGACAAATAGGGAACTTTCAAATCGTCCAAGTCAAGTGTTCCTACACCATAAGGCATGGAGATACCCGTGAAGGGTTGAAGGTTGAGGTCCAATTGTTCTGTGTGTCCCCCCTTGAGTCACCCAACTCTTGGAAGGGATCCATCCCGTGACCCATTTTTGAGGTCAAAAATCTAAATGCCACACTTTGACCGAGGTACCCAGGGACCAAATTTAGGACATCTACCCAAGTTGCAATTGTGGGCTGCAATTACACCTTGATCATATTTTGTGTGGCTATTGGGAAATATCACTAGGTCTTTTGGGATATGCACCCTCTACCCCTCATTATAACTAATTATTTCATCCTTCACTAGTTCCTCTTCTGGTGGCTTCAAGCCCCATTGTTGAGTGTTGTTGGAAGGTCCAATGCTATTTGAGAGGAAGGACGATACGTCTTTTAGGACACAAGCATTTTTTTTATTTGTTCCCCCATGTAGACAAAATCTAGCTATCCATGTGTATGCTTATTTACAGTTGATTTATGTATGATGCTCATTTGATTACATGCAATTGTGATTTATATTATCTTGTGAAGGTCCAAATTATACAAATATCTTGTTCATTTATTACTCTCATCACCATTTTCATAGATTCACTTTTCTAGTCAGACATCACAGGGGACCCACAAAATCCCTGTCGTTTCAGACACTTGCAAAATCTCCCTCCTATTTAAGTAGGATTTCCTAGTCTTACCGACTCATCGGATCAAACATCTCACACCCCCGTGAGTGCCACTCTTTTGGGATCAAATTTACTTGGTTCCACTTTGCTTGGGTCCAATTCCCAAGGACACCCATCCAATAGCTCTCCTTCACAAGGAGGCAGTGGACAAATTTCTTCTCAATGAATAAGTACAACCTCTCCAAATCTTTCCCAAGAATCAGGTCCACTACCTACTCACACAATGTCTGGAACTAATCCTCCACCAAATCCCCCTATGCCATACTTGGCATCTCTCAAGATTCCTTACTTGACTAAAATCACGAATGATCCCATTTTACATGTCCCCACATGGCCCAATATGCCTACCAAACTACCTTCAAATATTCCAAAGTTTGAAGGAAAACCGACGAAGATCCCGCCAACCATGCTATGACCTTCAACTTATGGTTCTCTTCAAACAACATCATGGATGACTCCATCCGATTAAGGTTATTTCAAAGAAAACTCATTGGTCCATCATCCAAATGGTATGTAGAAGGAGGATCAGGGTCCCATGTGACTTTTGAATCCTTTTCCAAAGCCTTTTTGGCCATTTTTCAACTACCAGTTCATCATGACACTGGTTTAGAATTTCTCTCCGAGTTCAAACAAACCTCAACTATGCATATTACCAACCACATCCATGAATAGCACCAGTGACCTAGTTTATGTAAAGAGTAAACCACCAAAGAAAAACGTCTCGATTAGTTTCTAAAATCACTCATCTCTATCCTTTCCAAAGATGTATCATCCACCTTCCCTCAATCCGAAGAAGAAGCCATAAGCAAGGCCCAAGATGTTACATCTTACAAAGTATTACCTGATGCACCCAGACCCGTACCATTTGTCCAGGAAAAACCTGGAATGTCTCACACTGCGGATGGGTTTATTGGTACCACAACACACCACAACCCGTATAGCCAACCACCACTTATGTATTTTGCAACTCAATATCAACAATCATATGGAGGACCATGTTATTGCCCTCCTCCCCATTACCAACAACCATATCTTGTTTCTCACCCCCCACCCATGAGTGGACCTTCACTGACACCCATGATGCACCCAACCTCTCAACCAAGTTTAGATTCCCCTTATACCTCAGCATATAACCTGGTCACTAGTGAATGTGCTTCAACTTCCTATGTTCCCTACAGATCGTTTCCACAAAACAATCCATATTTTTTCGTTTCCTAGTCCTCCACAGCCGGTTGCTCCTCCACATGGACAACCACATGCCGATGTTAAATTTGTTCATCCCTCTCCCATTCAACAACTTCATACTTTTGAGAAGTTGAATATAGAAAATTCGGCCCATCATTCAAATAATGCCAAGAATAAAGGAAAAAAATGAAACAATAATAACATGGGGCCATGCAGAAATTACCCCCAACAAAACCAACCTACTGGGGGAAACCAAAATCAAGGTAACCAAAACCCCTAAGGGGACAATAAAACAAAACCCCAAGGGAATAACAACAATAACAACCTCAGGACGAACTTCCCTTGCGCTCTTTGTGGTGAGTATGGACATTATACTCACCATGTCTCCCATGAACGTGCCACGTCCTCTAGCATTGTCTACCCCTCAACAGGCCCCACAATAGTAATTGCAACAACCACCCCCGACCGTGTTGAAAAATCCTATTCCATACCAAGGTGTGATGAATAACCAATAGTAGGTACATCCTTCTCCACCACAAATGGGGTTATATCAAAACCCAGGGACCATCCACCCTGGAAACCCGATGGATCACAATATTCTCCTCACTAGCAAAGAAGAAGTTCTTCTACAAACATGTGGTCGTCAATACAATGTGCCTTTTGAATCTACTCCAACCACCTCGGAAGCGGCTCCATATACAACACGAAAACCCTTGATGATTCCACACCCTAATACTGAACTTGCCATTCGTATCCCTTGCATTCCATTACGAGAGAATGTCAATAACCCTCAGGCTAGGGAAACACACAATTACAGTATGGTCGATGAATTGGCATATTCTCCCGTAACCATGTTTGTATTAGAGTTCCTCCAAACCTGTCCAAATCAATGGAAATCCTTACTTTCTACCTTGGGGGCAGTCGACCCAGCTGATACTAGCCTCATCACATTTGATCTAGATAGCGAAGAACCACATCTCCCCACTTTGGTATCTTTCTAAATACCAGTCAAGATTCAAAACATCATGGTTCATCGGTGTATCATCGATGAAGGTTCATCCACATGCATCATTTCCAAAACTTTATGGAAGAAACTTGGCTCCCCTGAGCTAGTACCATCCACCATCACCTTGAGAGCCTATGATGGCTGATCATCCTCCCTTGAAGGGATTTTTTAAAATGTCCCCATCAAACTCGGGGGTAAAACCAACATCATTGACATTGAAGTTATCGACGCCCCACTCGATCAAAATATCTTGTTTATACATAGCTACATGTATGCTATGATGACAGTAGAATATCCTATTTTTCGAACGATGATGTTCCCCAACAATGGGAAAATTGTCACCATCGAGCAAATCACACTTTATGAGCCTAACCATTCTTCCAACAATGATAATATCTTGCCTCTTGATCGCACTATCTCATATGCTTATTCACTCATTGACATGGGTGTTGATACTGAGAGGGGGGTGAATCAATATCAAGTACAATTTAAAAACCTTTTTCAACTTATACTCAAACCATTCAATTATATCCAATGATCAATGAACAATAGTATAAGAGTTACACCAATACACCACAATACACCATGCACAATATATGACAAATAATCAATAGTTTTTGTTCAAGGGAAGTAATGACTTCCAAAGGTAGCTACAGCTTCCAAATGTAGAGGAAGGTATAAACCTCCAAGAGGAATATACAATCCTCCAATATAAAGAGAGAGTTGAAATCTCCATCCTTGCCCCTTCCTTCCACCCAAGAATATATGAGAGATAATAAAACTTTACATTAAATCATCACCATCAACCAATCATCACATAGAACCTGATAATGATTCCTGAGACTTNTCCTGTAGATAATATTACTCAATGTATTCTCTTAAAATCCTCCAATTTTCACTCCTTGAATCCTCCCCCAAAATAGGTTATAGAAAGAATGGTAGACTTTATTCAATTCAGGTCTGTTCAGAAGACCCAACTTGTACAACATGCCCCGCGCTCAATATTTAACATCCAATTTGGAAACTCTCACACAAGAAACTACATTCCGTACTCTTTCCAATTTAAGTTGTCCCACATCAATTAGATTCTGTATGAAGAAGCTATGATTGTTTTACCCGGAACACCTGTTTATTGACTAGCTTCAGGACTAGTCACAAACCCTATCTTCCACAGAGTGTATCTCCATAATTATAGTGAATCAAGAGGTGAATTTTTACCAGAGGTACCTTGATATGTCTTCTCAATACCATAGCAATTTAACCATTTGAATCATTCTAGAAAAACAGTTATAGCAGAAATGGTAAGATGCCCTGAAAATAACATACCTTAGAACACATTACCAAAAGACTTCATCCTCCCTTGAAATCTGGCCTTCTTTTACTTCTTATTTCCTCTGAAATTCGACTTGTATCAAATGAATGTATAATTATGTTTATTTATACCATTTATGTCACTTCCTTTTAACATTAGGGCCGACCTGACACTTTCTTATTTTGTA
>ML777065.1:556706-588126 GCA_009831015.1 Picea engelmannii | reverse complement strand
TTTATACCATTTATGTCACTTCCTTTTAACATTAGGGCCGACCTGACACTTTCTTATTTTGTAATTCTTTTCTTTAATTATCTTCAGGGCCTACATGTACAATTCAATTTGTCATCTTCAAAAATTCATTTCTCCTCAACCATTAGGATCCACATGACGTGCCACATACCACTGGAAACAACATGATGTATACTATCCATCCATGGGTGTTGTATCTTCATGTGCATTTTCCTTCATGTCCAAATACCTTCATCAATCTTGCGGTCCAAAACCCATGACTAGGGTTGACATCAATGACAACAACCAATCTTCCAACAATGGGCCCTAGAATTTTCAAGGGCCCATCCTTGCTGGGGGAATACCATGGAGCACCACCTCTCATACACCCCTCAATAAAAGTGTGTTTTGTATCTTCTAATGGAACTGGCACATGAAACACCATTCCTCCCATTGAGTCCTTTCCACACCTCGACATTCCACCGATTGAAGAAATTTTACCGCAGGAATTCCTTGAGAACCCTGCTAGTCCACTTATCCCTGATTTCCCCCTACCCTAGGGGAAAATCCTTGTTTGGGAGACAATCCCTCAAGCTATTAGTCAAATTCCTTTATTCTACCCCACATCTTGAGTTCAAGCATTTGAGGTATCCGTGATGCTTACCCTTCCCAACATGGTGCTTTCCATCCATGTATGGTATCTTCACCCACCCGCAATGGTTCCTCAAACATCTCTCCCTCCTCAGTCAGAGGGAATCTTGATGCAAATTCCCATATAGGCACAGGCCGCACCACCCTCACCCCCAATTGACAACACCACTGCCACTGCTAGGGGAAGACAAAAGAAGAAAGAGCCCACAAATGCTCTTCTTCCCCGAGTTCCACCACCACTTTCGAGTACCCATGTCACTAAAATTCATTATGTCTCTACTTCAGTCTCTGCATGGATGAGATTCCCTTGCCCTCTTTTTCACTCACTTTCTCACTTCACATATCAGTGTCCTTTGATTGTGTCATACTGAGGTCATCATTCAACCCCTATTCAATTGCATTTGACCACCTCACCAGTGGTCCTGCCCTCCCTATATATTTTGAACATCACCTCCCCTGAACCCGAGTCACTTCCCACCCCTCCATGGTTCATAGATCGATTGTCTGAGGATATTCCCCCAAATCCTCCCAATTCCCCAGTTCATTTCACACAGGAAATATTACCCCCTACCACAGTCTATCACCCCTAGTATCTGGACATTTGGTTTATGTCAAACGAGCCATCACACCCTGTTTTCGATATCCCCTCTACATCTTGGCCACTTGAAGACGCCCACACTATGACAACCACCCATGTCAACTCCCCATATCCACTGTATTCTCGCATTTTCCACTGTGAAAAAGATATCCTTGAGGAACTCACTACCCCCAATTGTCCATGGAATGTGCTCCATCACCGAGCACTTTTTCTCTCACAAGAATCCATTGACCCTCCTAACCAAGCCTCCATATGTGCAATCGAAACCAAGGATTTTATTCCTTCAAGGCATATAGATTGGTTCAATAACCCTATCCCCGCCCTAGGTGATTTGAAGAAGGAAACATGGCCAATATCTCTCCCACTGTCAAAATTGACATTTCCATCAAACTGGGAATCCTAGAAGACATCACCATTGGTGCCACATTCTCCCCTGAGGAAGTCACAACTTACAAAGCTCTCTTTCAGGAATACCGTGAAATTTTTTCCTCGTCATATATAAAGATGCTCGACCTCGATCCTTCTATGGTCGAACATCCAATCAACACATGGCCATATGTCACCCCATTTCATCAAAATAAGCGCCGACTTCACCCATCGAAAGCTGCAATTATCAAAGCCAAAATCAACAAGTTACATGTTGCTGGGTTCATTTACCCCATTGCGTATATCTCATGGGTTTTCAACCTCATCCCCATTAACAAAAAACAGGGCACTATTCACGTCTGCACTGACTTTCGCGATCTCAACCTTGCTTGTCCCAAAGAAAACTTTCCAGCCCCTTTCATCGACCAAGTTATCGATGACTGTGCCGACCAAGAGGCATTGTCCTTCATGGATGGGTTCTCCGACTACAATCAAATCCAAAACCATCCAACATATTAGTATAAAACCTGTTTTACTACCCCATGGGGTACTTTTTCTTATCGTGTCATGCCTTTTGGACTAAAAAATGCAGGTGCTACATTTCAACGGGCCATGAATTATGTTTTCCATGATCTTTCTCATATCATCCTTGCTTATTTGGATGACCTCACTGCTCGATCCAAGAAATGAACTCAACATTTAGAAGACTTACACATCATTTTTCAACGATACCGCCAATACAATATCTTCTTGAAACCCCTCAAGTGTGTATTTTACATCACTGCCAGACACCTTCTTCGATTCATTATATCCCAACACGACATCATGGTGGACCTCCTCAATATCCAAGATATCACATAAATTCCACCACCTAGGAATTTACGCCAACTCCAGATCCTACAAGGAAAAGATAACTTTTTACGTCACTTTGTCCTAGATTATGCCACCCACGTGCATGGTTTCCTTCGCCTACTGTGTCATGATATCCCATTTCAATGGAATGAACATTCTCAAACCACTTTTGATGATTTAAAAGGGCCCTATCCAATGCCCCTTTGATTAGTCCCCTAGACTATGATCACGATTACATCCTCTACTTGTCAGCCTCAACCGTCTCAGTAGCAGGAGTCCTCATCCAACTAGAGGATGATGGGAGGGAACATGTCATTTTCTACATCAGTGAAAATATTTCAAGACCACCCTTGAAATACAATCATGATGAGAAACTAACCCTCGCATTTAAGAAACTGTGTCACTATATCTTGCTTCAAACTACTAAATTCGTAGCAGATTCCAACCCCATGCAGTACTTTCTTAGTTGACGACAAATTAATGGAAAATTTTCCCAATGGATCATAATACTTCAAAAATATGACCTCGAGTTCTCAATTCCCAAAAGAAAGAAAGCACTTATTCTCACTGAACTCATTACAGAGTTTCCCTCAGATGCTAAAGCTTCACCTGCCAATACAGATTTTCCCAACGAACACCTCTTATTCATCCCCTCTGATGACCCTTGGTATGGAAACCTTCTCCTCTAACTACGAACACAGAAGTTTGGGTCTCATCTTTCTCGAGACGATCGTCAAAACATTCGCCATTAGGCCTCTCGATACCTCCTCATCGGTAACGTCTTGTATCGACGTGGGGTTGACACCATCCTCCGCCAATGTCTAACCATCGACGAAGTCGACAGAGTCTGGAATGATTGTTGTTGGTGCAATATTGATTAGACCAGGGTCCTTCTCAGGTTACCAACAAAAGGTAGCAAGTAGTCTAGAGCACTGGCATTTTCATCTCCTCCAAAGAGAAGAAGTTTCACCCGAAGTGCATCTAAGACAAAAGGATAGGGAAGGGCAAGGAAAATACTTAGGAGTGTTCATAGAACCTTCAAGATTAAGCCTGATCTGGCATAAGACAAACTAACTACAAAACATATATGAAATTATATACGCAAGAACTGAAGACACTTAGGTTGCAGAAAGCATTCAAACACAAAAAAATCATGTCGAAATTATGAAGCATAAAGAAGTACTGTAAATATACAATGCAGAAGTATAATCACAGAATGACGTAACATATTTTGAAATTTTGGATCCTTCTTCATATATTATGTTTAGATCTTTCTCAGTTACAATTCAGAGATACAACGTAGTGCTCTGTTATAGACACTTGGCTTTGGACCCATATCACAGAGCTCTATTTAGAAAAAATTGTTTATAGATTACATTTACAGAACTCAAAACCCAACTTCTCAACAATAGACAACAACATGAAGACAACAACCATTTACAATTACGACACCAACCCTTTTACAATTATATTCATCCATATATATAATCTAATTAGGGTCTTGTTTCTTTCATATCGCATGATTTATTGTTCTATTGCAATTGATTTTGCCTTGTTGGCGTTGCGCTATCCTTTTCGCAACCAATTTTTGTTATTTTTCCTTGCTGTGTTGTCCAACTTCTTCTATAGCTTTCCCAACTCATACTATACCAAAACTCAGAATGTATTTCTTCTTGCGCAACTTATCATTCAAAAATGAAGGTCCCAACAAGCTTCGACCACAAACCTTGACTCACACTCGAGTCAAGTAATCAACTCTTCCGCAGCTTCCAAGAGCAATTGTTGCTTTCCCTTGTCCTCCTTTTCCTCTTTCGTTTTCTCTTCTGCTTGTGCTTTCTCTTCCTATACCTCTTCAAATAAAGGGCCCAACTCTGGGACTAGCTCCAAAGCCCGCTTCTCAACTTCTTGGAAGCCCCCAAATTTATCCTGCCATTTCCTGGTGAGAAGTGACGCCTCGTTGACGAATTGTTGGGTCGCATCTGTGATACACTCCTTGGGCTTGGATGTGACCAAAGAGTTACATTAAGAATATGTTGTTTCATTGACTTGATGAATTTTCATGTAAACTATATGAATGATAGGACGAAAGTTGCAAAGCGCCTTCTTAGCTATGGATTGTGCCTCAAATAGAGCAATCCGTTCATTTTCCGCTTGCTAAATCTGATCAAACTTATTCTGTTGCTCCAGCGGATCCATCGTAGCTACAAATTATTCATTCAACACCTAGATTCTAGTGCGAACGTCCTCCAAGGTCTGGTTGTGCCTAGCGATGATTCCCATCCAATCGCTAACTTATCTGAAAATTTTTGTGCACTCAACTATTCGCTTGTGTAGTGTTTCTTGAGTATTGTCACCTTCCAACACTATCTTCTCCATCTTCTACTGCAGCTTCCAAGGTTGCTTCTCTGCTTCCTGTTGATTTTTCCACAGCTTCTCTTCCATATTTTTGGCATGAATGGCCAATTGTGACCATGCACCTTTGAGTAGTTCAATCTGATGCTTCAACTCTCCTACATCACTAGCTTCTGGTAGTTGGGGTGCGTCTTTCCGAATTTTCGGCCAAGCTTCAACAAGACTTTCCTAAACTCTTTCCAGTCTGTGCTCGACCTGGATCTTCGTGTGTTCTTGTTTTTTTCATGCTTGCACAAGGAGAGCTTCCTCCCTTGTGAACTTTGTAGACCTCTCTACCTACTGGAGCCTCTGCTCTAGATGATCAGTTGATGCCTTGTTCATTCCAACTTAGTGTGTTTCTAGCCACTATGCAAGGTCAACCGATGAAGGGATTGCGTCCCTAGGTGATGGGACCTACAATAGAATTCCACTAGCTATTGAATGTTCTGAAGGAGTCTCTAGCACCTCCTCCCATGTGGATAGTCCTAGCACTAGCCTCAGCCTCAACGTTGATGGCAGGAGTGTCAGAACCTTTGTTCTGGCCAAGTAGAGTTGCAACAACTCTGTGCACATCTAACAGTTCTCGAGAACCAACTCCATCTGTTCCTGCACGAATGTTGTGCTCTACCCGGAGGTGGAATCTAGTTCCTTCTGAACCTCTGGTAGCTCCTTCTCTTTGCATGGCTTCACTTTTGGAGTTTCAATTCCCAGGGAACCCTCAAACTTGGACATTGAGGAAATGTGTTGGGGACTTTGAGCTTGTGGCTCCTCTACCATTTGAGTTTCCTTCTGCTGCCCAAAAGGTACAAGTTGTTTGTCTTCTCTGTCAGGGTTTGGGCCAGTCAAATGCAGTCTCTTCTCTGATACTTCTCTATTTGGACTATGAAGTTATGGTCTATGCTTAGGTAACTCTGGGTTTGTTTCTGGGAGCTCTAGCTCAGATAGTTGTGGGGGATCGAGTTGCATGGGCTCTGGATCAGTGGTTTGGGGTGGACTATTTGTTTCTGTGGGTGGCGATTGGGGTTTTGGTGGTGATGGAAGGTTCTCAGTGAATATGGTGGATGGAAGAGTGTCAGACTCTGGGTCATCCTGAATATGGATGATGGGGGGTGTGAGGACCACTGAGCAAGTGTGGGGGATGATGGATGAAAGGGGTTGGGTGTTCATAGATTTTATTGGTGATACCCTTTTTCTAAACTTCTTAGCAACTATTTCTGTAATGAATGCAACTCTCAATATCTCTTTGACATCTTTAACTATCAATGGGTCTTCCTCTGGCAGCTGCAAAAATATCGACAGTGTTCTTTTCTTCCTCTCTAGTTGTTGTGTCTCCTCATCATCCTCAGATTCCGTTTGTGTTGGAGCTTCTTTCTTTGGTGCCTCTGAGCTTGATCTCAGTCCTCCCCCTAATTCTTTTCCTTTCTTATTCAACAACTCGATGGGAAAAACATAGTGCATCCCTGACTTGCATGGGTTACATTTAACTCCTAACCACGACATTACCTCTTTGTCAAAAGCCTCGTCGTCTAAGTAGAATGACAACATCCTTGAGTGGAATTCCTCCCTGTTGGCATACCTCGAACATACAAATATATGGTGTTGGTTCATGTTGAAGGTGATGTTCCTCTTGTTACAGTTGAGGATCTCCTGCGGAATGTGCAACCTCTGCGTTGCATCGATGAGCCCATTATACCACTTGGAGAACATTGTGTTGTTGAAGGTTGTGTTCTCCAAGTCCGCTATGGAATGCTAGGGCTCAAATATCTTTGCAAGGTACCCCTTGTCTGCTAGCACCAATGGTCTTCCAGTGGGTGACGTCCACTTGAGAATTGTGAATGCAAGAAACATGTATCGATATGTGAAGGGGCCTCCCTTCTCTTGGGCTTCCTCACAAGCCACAAGTAGCTCCTCCAACGGACAACTACACCAATTGAATACAAATCCATTGGCACAAAAATTAGCCACTGATAATGCATCCAACATGCATTCTCTCTTGTAATACGATCTCATGACTTTACTGGCTATAATTTAGCAGCTCGCTCTGACTGTCGCTGGTAGAATGGGGTCAATTTTGGCCATGTGCCCCCCCATCTACATGTGGAAAAATTCATATAGGTCAGGCTCCCCTTTCTTTTTTTTGTGCTTACTAGGACCCTGGAATCCGTTGGACATGTCCTCACCCATGAGGGATAGTCTTGTAAGCTGGTGGATATCTTCAGCGTGGATTGAGTATCACCTATCCAACCAGAGACTTCTATCATGCACCCTGTTGATCACGAACTTGGTGCATCACACAACTTCGCCAGTGGTACCAAACATTGGTAAGTCCCTAAGGTTCATGATTTTTGAATTAAACAAGTTAATGAATTTAGGATTTGGCACAAACTACATTCCTCCCAACTCTTCTCGAGTGATACTCCAGAAGATGTCTATGTCCATTTGGGGGAACAAGACTTGATCTGTTAAGTCGATATTAATGATTTTGAACTGCTCCACCTTCTCCTTGATATCACCCACGACCTCGACTCAGGGGCCGCATGGCTCATCTGGTACTGTGCCTTTGGACACGATGCTTTGGCTTTCTATAGCTCTCAACATTGTGGGCTCTGAGTTATCAACAAATTCTGCAGAAAAATAAGGATTGGGGATCACAACTATGGGTCTCATGATTATATAGGTTTTCTCGCTCTACAGAATTCAAAAATCACTAAGTGATTTCTGAAAAAATGCATTCTACGCTGAGTTCTCATAAATTTATACTCAGGCTTAGCTGGCACATTCAATAATAACTATTGTTCACCATGACCCTATGAATGCAACTTGGATTTGAATTGTCTGATGGGATGAGTTAACAAGGTAAATCCTATTGCGTGATTCTGGCATTTACTGTGCAAGTTGGATAGGGACGTGGCCGATTCCATACCTTACTGTTTAAAGGATGAGAATCCCGATGAGAATAGATGAGAATTCATATGAGGTAGCATGATAGTAATAAAGGATGTGACTAGATTGGGTTCATGTGGCACATGGACTCAAATTGCGTTTGGATTCGTTCCCCCTCCAACCACAAAGGGGTCCCCATCATATTAATGACTGTGATTAATGGGTTATTTACGCTTCTGATTCTATGCTACTGAGTAAGCAATTCTGCATCAAAAACCACTTAGAGAGAAAAATAAACGGACTACATGTCACGGCGTAACACTGACACGTCGACTTTATTAACTGAATTTACAAAAAATGTAGAAAAACTCAATTCTAACTACTATACATGCTCCTTTGGACTAGAGAAAAAATCCTTTAGCTCATTTTTAAGATGTATAGGGTTTTAGGCAAACGCCATTCATCCATCTTGGCCACAACATATCATCCAGTTGTGCAAGTCTGATTGCTCTAGAATGTCGGATCTTCGCAACTATAAATGGTCCCAACCAATGCATGTGCAACTTTCCTGGATGCTTCTGGTACCAAATGTCATAGAGTAGGACCTTGTCTCCTTGTGCAAATACTTTAGTCTTAATGTGTCTGTCATGCCAATATTTCTTCCTTGCTTTCTCAACTGACTGATGCAAGTCTGCTAAAAACTTGGTCTCTTCAAGTTCTTGTAACTCCCCGAGTCTCTACGAAATCGATTCTTTCTCCGACATGTGTGTGATATGTGCAATGTACAAACTTGGAGTAATGAATTTTGTAGGAAGCGCAACCTCTTTCCCATAAACTAGCTGAAATGGAGTGTACTTGTGGAGTTTCTTTATGGTTGTCCTGTAAGTCCATAGTACTGTTGGAACTCTGTCATCCCAATCTTCTCTGTTTGAGCAACAAACCTTTGTTAACCCTTTCTCCAGAATATTGTTGAACACTTCTACTGTTCCATTGGATTGCGGGTGGTAGGGGATTCTTTTTTTTATGTTGGATTAGGAACTATGTTGTAAGATTTTATATAATACTACTAATTAAATGAGCTCCATGATTACTGGTTAAAATCCTAGGACATCGAAATCAAGTGATAATATTTAAAAAAATGAACCTAATAGCAGTATCGGTAGAGAAATCATGAACAACTGTTTCCTTACAACAATGTGTAAGGTCTTCATTTGTGGTAATAATGTTCATAGCCTTTGAATTCTTAGCTATGGGGTTGATCGACCCAATGAACCCAACCACCCACTTCTCAAATGCCTACAATGCATGAACTGGTTGAAGTGGTAATTCATCTTTTCATGATGGCTTACCTACTCTTTGACATACATCACATGATCTAGCATATACCTTTGCATCCTTGAAGAGTGTGTCCCACCATAGTCCAACTTGAAGAAATTTTTTCACAGTGGCCTTTCCTCCTACATGAACTCCTTCAACTCCACTATGGAACTCCCACATTATATCCTATCTTTCATGGTCGAAGACACATCTCCCAAGGGTGCTATCTAGTCCCAATTTATACAATTTCCCTGCAATCAACTAATATTCTTCTTCTCTAACAAACATATGGTGTTTCTGGGTTGCGGAATATGTTTCTATGTAGGCTCATGTACTTAAGAAGATTGCTATGTCTTCCAGGTATTCTGGTATAGGCTGAACCCAGAACAAATCTGCATCTGGGAGTGTATCATCAATTGCTCCACCACTTTCCCCTAACTCTAATCTAGACAGGTGATCAGGTCTTACATTGCATCTTCTAGGCTTAATGATCACTTCAAAGGAAAATTCTTGAAATAATAGCAACCATCTACAAATTCTCCCTTACAACACAGGTTTGTTAACTAGATATTTCAATGTAGAATGATTAGTAAATAACTTAAATGAGAAACTAACAAAAAATTTCTAAATTTCTGCAAAGCATAAATCATAACTAAATCCTCACTTTATGTCGTTTTATAGTTGCATTCATCTTGCAATAAATTCCTTCTCAAAAAATAGATAGGATGATCCATGGATCCATCTCCTGGTTGTGCTAAGACAAATCCTAAGGCAATGCCTGAACCATCTATGTGGACCTGAAATTCATTTTCCCAAATTGGGAATATCAGAATAGGTGTTGTTCTTAGCCTCTCCTTTAGGGTCTCGAATGCTTTATCACATTATGGGGTCCATTGGAACACTTCGACCTTATTTAATAGATTTTCCAGCGGTGCTGTGATGTTTTCATATCTTCTGATGAACCTACGGTAGTATCCTGTGTGTCCCAGCATGAAGCACAACTGATTAACACTCGTGGGTGGTGGCATGTTCACAATGACCACAACTTTGGCTTGGTATACCTGTATCCCCTCTCGACATACTATGTGGCCTAAAAAATTTCCATGTGGCACACATAAGATACACTTTCTGAGGTTCAACGATATCTGTAGTTTTCTACATCTGTGAAACATCAGACATAGTAGGTCTACATGTTCCTTGAGCGGACTATATACTGTCCAATTATCCATATAGACTTCTATAAACTTGTGAATAAATCCCTGGAAAGCTATTATTACAATCCTGGAGAAAACTACAGGGGTGTTCTTTAAGCCATATGGCATCACATTGTATGAAAAATACCCCCATTCTATTATTAATGTGGTCTTCCTTTTCTCCTATTCAACAATCCTTACTTGGTGGTACCCTGAAAATCCATCTGTGAATGAGTACGATTATTTCTGCATGACCTGTTCAAAAACCTCATTAGTAAAAGGTGTTGGGAAGTGTTCATGCACACAAGAAGAGTTAGCACTTATATAGTCTACATAGACCCTGCTATCCTCTGCGCCTTTCTTTCTCTGGATGACTATCGGGCTGACCCATTCTACTTCTTCCACTGCAAAAATAAGTGCAACTTCCAACATCTTGCCTATATCCTTCTTAACCTTCTCTTTCACTCTGGGGTTAAGGAAGTATGGCCTATGCCTCACAGGATTTGATCCTGGCTTTAATTCAATTTTCATTTCTCCCATAACACCTTTGATTCCTTTTAACTCTGAAAATGTCTTTGGGAACAAATCCTCATATTACCGCAACAAACTCTGTATTCCTTGACTATTTTTCTCATCCCAGTAATCTCCCACCATAGATATCTTAGGTTGCTATGAGGTCCCTATATTGACTTTTCACAACTTAAATGGGTGATTATAAGAACCATCTGTCTAACTTGGTATGATGTTCTGAATTTCTCTTTTCCCTTCTATCTCTTTAATGGCCAGGTTTCTTAGTTCTTCAAATCATCTGGGATTTCCAAACCCTTATCAATATTATAGCATTCTATAGGTCTCTTGTCTAGGGTTAGGTGACTATTAGAATGAAGTTATCGACCATTCTTTTCACATACCACTAGGTCTGATTTCTGATTACTATTGTCTCTAAAAAGAAATTGTTTAATTCTTTGCAGGACTACTTCAAGCTCATAGTACATACTTGTAAAGGATAATTCCTTGCAAAAGTGATCTGCCAACATTTTCCAGTCGTTGGTATGTATTATAGTTTCTTCATGTATGAACCAAGATTTCAGGATCAGGCCTAATGAGTGGGGAAATAACTGAACCCATAAGAGAGATGGTATTTCTGCAACTTGCCACTATGTCATGCACTGTCCAATATGTGCTTTAGGATCAAACTCTCCATTGAACAGTTGCGCAACTTGGAAATCTGTCTGCATATCTGATTCTAGCTACTCCTTATCCTAAAACCTATATTTGATAGCTTGTTTCACATTGTCCCAATTTCTGAGTAAGGCTTTATGATTGGCCC
This sequence comes from Picea engelmannii, assembly GCA_009831015.1. Taxonomy (NCBI): domain Eukaryota; kingdom Viridiplantae; phylum Streptophyta; class Pinopsida; order Pinales; family Pinaceae; genus Picea; species Picea engelmannii. Next base: position 576,548 of record ML777065.1, on the reverse strand, counting down.
ACCATCTGGCATGGGTGTCTTGGAGGGTTGAATCTAGTACTGAGATCCTTTGATATTCTACTACCTTTTCTCCCAGGTTGTGCAGAAAACTATCAAGTCCTGAGATACCCTCATATACTGGGTGTTCTCGGAACTCTGTTCCGACCCATCTATTTTCACTGGAAGTTGCACATCTCCTTGAGAATATTTCATATGAGCCTTGCTGCCAACTGTTGAATGAGAGTTTTGAATCTTCATCCACTGACTGTATACTCATCCAACTTATCGATCCATCAACAATAGGATTTATATAATCTTCTCTTGTTCCTGTTGTTACAGTGTACAACTGATCCAAGTCTTATCCCTCCATATTACTATCCGTTGGCTCCATATATCTGGGGCCTACATACAGATCCCAGGGTTGAACTACCTTGATTGCATATGCCTCGAATTCCATAGTGTATTTCTTTAGGTCGATTACTGCATATTTTTCATAGGCCCAATCAATACCAAGTAGGGTAGGATAACAATCCTTATCCCCCATAATCTCAATCACCTAGAAGTCATCTACAATCTTCACTCTCGCAACATCTATTTCCACATTCTCCATTCCTCTTATGGGGAAAATGTAATATTGGTTAGCCATCCTTAGCTAGATTGGGTAATATGTCAACTGGGGTTTTCCTAGGGCTTCCCAAGTCTTTTTAGGAAGAATTCTCACATCAGATCCTATATCTAACATAACATCCTTAATCTCAAATTCATCTAGCTGGGCTACTAGTCTAAATTATTTTCCAGTTCGTACTTTCCTTCTTTGCATTCTTTGAGCATTCTTCTCAGGAAGATTAATTCTTATTATTTCTTTTGTGGGTTCCTCATTTCCTAACACTAGGTATAGCACATTGCACAACTTTTCTATTAACTAGTCATTCCAAAGAATATCAGAAAATAACTAAAACCAAAGGTCGACTATGTTTTGTGGTTGCTCAGGTTGACTTTGTGTGACTACAGGGTTTCTGGGTGCAGGGGGTGAAGCAGGGTCTTGCGCAATATTAGGGTAAACAATAGGTTGAGGGGGTTTCTCTTGCATCTCCTAGCTACAGATATTCTGAAATGCTTCTATAGCATCTTTAAAGAACAACTTATGTTTCAGTGGGTCATACCTGTCCTCCTTAGGTGCTTCCTTCTAGATCTGAGGTAAATTATCAGCATCAACTCCAGTGTTTGCTCCTCCTCGAGTAACGATATTGAGGTTGGGAAATTTTCCTTTAATAACTCTCTTGATTTTTGAACTGATGAGGTTAATTCCTCATTGACATGCTCGATCTTCCCATTTTTCAATTAGTTCTGGGAATTATTTAATTGTGTTCCCATTGGTTCTGCAATGAGAGCACAATGGCCACCTCGGATGAGGACAATCTCTAGCCATATGGCCTTTCTCATCACAGTTATAACATTTTCTTTGTCCTCTTCCCCCGATTCTTTCTCCTTTGAAGTCTCCTCCGACTCCACCTCCTCGACCTCTTCCTAGTCCCTAAGGGGTTTCATTCACCCTGAATGTTGTTCGATCCAACTTGTCCGCAAGTGCATCCAATGCTCTATCCTTGTTAGTGTTATGTGTGGTGAATGTGAAAAACTCATAGTGTACAATATTTGGTACTTTTGAATACTTCTGCCTAATGGGGCACTGTCTTGGCCCATGCCCATGATTTTAGAAAATCTCGCAATACTCAACTGTTGGTGTTGCTTGGCTCCCTGGAAAAGCATGATATGGGGTGGGATTATGGAATGGTACATTCACAGATACTTGCACAATTCCTCCCGTGGGTCCTGGTGAGGGTCCCATCATATTCTGAGGAGGTCACATTCCCCTAATTAGTGGACATTCATTTGCTAGATGTCCTTCTGTGTAACATCCGGTACACCAGACCCGTGGTCGTCCTGGTCTAGGTATTGTTAATTATTGAATATTTTCTATAAGTGATGATATTTTCCCTTGTAGTTGCGCCAAATTTGCATCTGTTGGGGGTCTGGTCACTCTTAGGCTCCCAAGATATCCTGCCATGGCTTTGATCTTAATTGATTGTTCCAAGGTGTCTATTAAAGTGGCTATCCATTATTGTGTTAACGAAATCTTTCTCAGAGGTAGAAATCCATGAATATACCATTCTCTTTGATGTTCCTCATCGATTGGATGCACTAAACTCCCTAGAGCATATTTAAACTTCTGGTTGTATTCCCACACTGATTCACCTTCCCTTTGTTGAATCTCACGCAACTCAGACAAAGCCTGTTGTTTTGACTGAGGTAGCTTAAACTCTGCTATGAACCTTGTCCGTACTTGGGCAAGTGTGAACGCTTGACCTTGCATTCCTGGAACTCCTGGCTCAATAGCCTTCATGTACCATTTGAGAGCATGACCTCTCAAGGTAGTTTGTAAGTCAACCAACTTATTCTCATCCAGAGTCCCTCTAGACCTCTAGATTGCTTCACACAAGAGCCAACATTGTTCAACATCTTCATCTCCCTTACCCCATAATTCTGGGTATGAGGCAATCAAACCTCCCGTGTGACCAACCATTGTTGATCTTGCTGCTCCTATAAAAATAAAACCTAAAGGTCCTGCTTGTGACCTACTAGTGGATCCCAACATTCTCCCTATACTCACACTTCCTGGTTGTGACTAACTAACTAATTGTATTGGAACAAAATTAGCATAAGAGGGTAGTATTGAATTTACTACTTGTATAGAAGACACTTGGGGTATGGGCGATTCAGGGCTGACAACACTGGCTTCGAGGTAGTTTTATTTGATCTGGGGGGTCTCATTTTCTTCCTCTAGAGCGGTCTCTTTATCCGTATTCCCAATCTTTCTTGTCATCAGGGATGGATCTTCTCTTTCTTCTTCAGATTTCATGCTAGATTCCTTCTCTCTTGCTTCTACGCCTTCTCCTTCTTGTCCACCCTCTTTGGGACTTCTTTCCCTCTGCGCTTCTCTCTCACTTAATCTTTTACTGGCCAACCTTTCCTATCTTCTCATCTTCTGCAACTCTTCCATTTGTCTTTCTTCTACTTCTCCTAGTCCGACTTATTTTCGTAACTTCTCAGAATATTTTTTTTCTTTATTTATCTTACCACGCCACCACTTCTCAACTATGGAGGCTCTTTTCAAGTCTCGCTCATATCTTGAGTCCATTTCTTGTTGTTTCCCCCATTCATCAACAAACCCTCTCCCATATCTCAGGCCATGACTCCACCCCAAACTCTCCCTACCACAAGAGAGGGTGTTTACACTACCATCTTAGTCGGAGACATAGTCCACATCCCCTCTTCCATCAAGAAAACTTTAATCCACAGGGTGATTTATGTCAACAATCTTCCCCTTGCATCTTTATTGAAATCCACCTCTTCTCATGAACAATATTGGTGATTCTCAACTGCAAACTCAATAATGTATCCTTCTAATGTGGTAATGACCCATAAATCAATCACTTGCATGACTGGACAATCCAGTCGATGAAGTGCTGCAATATTTTTTGTATCCCAAGTATAGGTCCTCTTGACCCGTTATTGGAAATCTAGAGCTTATTAGAGCCTATCTATCTAGTGGGAAAGTTCTTCCGGGAACTTAAGCTAGAATATCTCATACTAGATGCTCGATATTTCTGAGTAAAAGACTAGCTCCCAAGTATCTTTCATAGTTTTTCTTCTCATCTCCGCTTCTTTCCATATGAAGGTGTTGCAATTTCTCTCCCACCATTGGTCAATATTAGATCTATGAATCCACAGAAGAATCCTCCCTATAGGTTCCCTTTTAACGTAGGTCCTGACAATGAAACCATTTTTTTGGCACAAGATTGATCAGACCAAGGTCCTTCTCAGGTTACCAACAAAAGGTACTGAGTAGTCTATAGCACTGGAATTTTCATCTCCTCCGAAGAGAATAAGTCTCACCCAAAGTGTGGCTAAGACAAAAGGATAGGGAAGGGAAAGGAAAATACTTAGGAGTGTTCACAAAACCTTTAAGATTCATCCTGATCTGGTGCAAGACAAGATGACTACAAAACATATCTGAACTCATATACGCAAGAACTGGAGCTACTTAGGTTTCATAAATCATTCAAACATGGAAGATTCACGTGGAACATATGAAGAATAAATAAGTACTGTAAATATACAATGCATAAGTGTAACCACAGAATGACACAACATATTTTGAATTTTTTTTATCCTTCTTCATATATTATCTTTAGATATTTCTCAGTTACAACCTCAGAGATACAACACAATGCTCTGTTACAGACTCTTGGCTCTAGAGCCATGTCACAAAGCTCTATTTAGCCAAAACTATCTACAGGTTACATTTACAGAACTCAAAACCCAACTCCTCAACAATAGACAACAACAAGAAGACAAGAACCCTTTACAATTACGTCACCAACCCTTTTACAATTATATTCATCCCTATATATAAGCTAAGTAAGGTCTTATGGCTTTGAGCTCACATGCTTTCTTGTTCTGTTGCAACTTCTCTTTCCTTGCTAGCATTGTGTTGTCCTTTTCATACCCGATTTCTATTATTTCTCCTTGTTCTATTGTCCAGCTTCTTCGATAGCTTGCACAACTAGTACTAGAACAAAATTAGGACTGTAGTCCTTCTTGCGTAAATTCTCATTCAAAAATGAAGGGCCCAACAATTTCCATAGTGGTGCTTGCGGTGGCCACCTCTTAGGTATGTCCACCGACCAAAAAATCATTCAAGTAGGATACTTCTTTCCCACATTGTTTCTTGACTACATCCACACTGTCACTCGATGTAACAAATGCCAACACTATGAAAACAAAGCTTGAGGGCCACCCACTCTTCTACATCCAATCATCATCGTCGACCCCTTCTGCAAATGGGGTGTAGACTTCATGTCTTGTAATCCTCCATCCAATAAAGGACACAAGTACATTGTCATGGTCGTTGATTACTTTACCAAATGGGTCGAAGCCATGCCTACTTTCAATAATACTGCTGACACAACAACACATTTTTTCTTCAACCACATCATTACCCGCTTCGAAGTCCCACTACAGTTAGTATCTGATCATGGTAAATACTTTGAGAATTAGATCTTTGCAGAACTCTCCTCAAAGCTAGGCTTCTCTCATGAGTTTTCCTCCCCATACTACCCTCAGTGGAACAAACAGGTCGAGGTTGTCAACAAAGTCCTCAAAATCGTTCTACAATGTATTGTCAACAAACATAAAACCAACTGGCATCATATGTTGTTTTCAACATTATTTTCTTATTGCACCATAGTCAAAACTACCACTGTTTTTAAACTGTTCCACCTCGTCCATGGGATCGAAGCCACCCTCCCTTTCAAGTGCAAAATTCCAACATTACAAACTTCCATCAAGCTATTAATTGACACTAATCCAATGGAGCAGCACTTACTGACCTTAGAGTCGCTGGATGAATATCGTTGATCTTCATTAAAGAACAACAAGGCAACTAAAAAACTATCAAAGCCACCTTTGACCGCTTACGATATCTTTTCCTCGCTTATGATATCACCCACGATACTCTCGGTCATGGGAAATTTGAATCATTATGGCATGGACCCTACATTTTCCAACACTTCCTCACTAAAGGCGCATACATCCTGGCCTCTCTAGAAGGATATCGTCTCAAAGAACCCATCAATGGGTTGTACTTAAAGAAGTTTTATGCCTGAGAGTAGCCATTATACCTTAGGCTTTTTCTTTGTACACATTTGTAGAGTTTTTAGTCTTATTTGTTTGCCTCCACTCCTCATGTCTGATCTACCATCCATGTTATTGAAAGATGCATCCTCTATCATCCTAGCACATCGGTTATGCTGATAGTGCTCGCCACTAGACATAGAATATTTCTTTGGTCGCTTGGGCCCTATATACCCCCTCACATGAAATACTCCTCTCCATAGGAATATGTTTGGGCTTAGCCACCAACAACCAAGAAGAATATGTCATCGTCATTGGTCTCCTTGTTGAGTCCAGTCACCACCACATTCATCACCTTAGCGTTTTATTAGATTCCCAGCTTGTTGTCCTGCATATCAACAATGTATATCATGTCTGCAATCCTTTCCTCTGTCACAAATACCTGCAAGGTATACTTTTATCTTGAAACTTTGATTCAATTACATTGACAGATATTCCTAGACAATTTAATCAAATAACAGATAATATGGATAACCTAGTGTTAGATTGGAATTTATCGCATCAACACATCATCACATATACATAATCATCATACATCGATCACATCATATAGATGAGACATCATCAAACCATAAAAAACATAAACACATGTAGACATAAAATGAGCCAAATATATATATATATATATATATATATATATATATATATATATATATATATTCTTTAAAAATGTCATTAATGTTTACAAAATACAAAATATACATCACCCATAGGCCAGTGAGTCCCCTCACCCCTATAGGTACAAAATGGGTACCCCCTACCCTATACAAATTGGGTATCAACTACCGTGTAAAAAATGGGCTCACAAGCCTATACATATACAAAACCCGACACTCATGGTGCCCCCATAGCTCCCCCCCAAGTCCTCTATCAGTTGGAGGCGCCCCACCAATTGGGGGTCCTCTAGATCCATGGGGAAGCCAACTAGTCATTGTTTCCCCTGCTACAGCTTCCCAAGGGATCAAGGTCCACCACTCTACTGGTAAAACCACACACTACTCCAAGACCCTCTCATGTTGGATGTGGGCCAACATGCCCTCTGACATATGCTATAGAACCTCCTCGAATCATCGATGAAGGTCCTCCATCCTGCCTCCAGCCTCTTCTCGCAGATCATGCGCTGGTACAAAACCAACATCATCGAATTTGTGCCTCTTTCCTTCCCTCGGCTCATGTTCTATCCCAACACCAACATCATCTCGCCCGCACCGCTGTCCTACCTGTAGCAGTCACATTAACCCCTGACGAGCCAGCTCCCTGAACATACTAGCCTCATGACCTCGGGGCCCCATATATGAAAACATAAAAACCAAAAGTAGAGTCAACATCCATATATACATAATCATATGCTACACTATCAAAATCACAGAACATAAATACACAAACATACCTCTTTGGTCCTAGTCCTCTCTAGGTGGCAGCACCATGTTTAGATCATGCTGGTAGTCCATACCACCTTATGGATACTGTAGTATCACCTATGGCATGTGATGCCACAAATGTGCCAAAGTGGTTGTGAAGTAGTGTCCAATCTCTCCCCCCCATGACACACCAACACTTGGGCCCACCGCATCAATCATGGACCTGAATGTGCCAGCAAAATCCTTGGGCACAAAAGAGGCACCCTATCCAGAAACAATGGCACCAAGATCAACCCAAACAAAAAATCATCGGAGTTGGTGGTTTGACACTAGTGAATCTGCCCCATCATCCTAGAGTGTAGCATCAACCCCCAAGAAAAAATTTCCCCATCCAAGACCCTCTCTACAATCCTCAGCTGACCTCCCATGATCCGCTGAGTCGTTAAGGATCCATAGATCCTCACTACCATGGAAGCGATCCACTAAGGAAAGAGCTCATGCATTGCCTCGATACAGATAATGGAACCCGACATCAAGTTCGGTCCCAAATAGTAGCGCCATGCTATGTCCACCAATTTCACATCCCTCGGTAGTTGGCGATCAATAGGCAGGGCCATCACCCGGAAGGGGAGTCCTGTTAGAAAGTATACATCTCCCACAACTAACATTGTCAGTTGTTGTCCCCTAACAATGATGCATTGCATATCAATGCTCCACATGGATATCAAATACTAAAGAAGGAACTCCTCAAACCATATCAAAGGGCACTCAAAGAACTTGAGCAACTTGCAGGATGCCATCTATCTCTGAATTCCTGGCTTCTCTCTCACTACCTTTTGGAGGAGATCCAATTCTTGCTCCCTTTAATGGACTGGCATAGTTGTTTCACATCACCAACTGATCACCTGCATCCACACAAAAACACTTGGTCAACCCTCATCATTCATTAAAAACATAAAAATTTCAAAATTTCAAACACCCTTAGCTTCACCTCTAGTGCACGTATTTTACCCACATAGGTGCACACATGTACGCACCTATTCTTTGCACAGTTGTGCAGTAATGCACCACTATATATGAAATAGCTATGAATCAATGCACAACTGTCACCCCAACAGGTGTGCACACATGCACACATTTCCTCTACACAACTATGCACTGATGTCTAGCTGTCTAAGAAACAACTGCATACAATGCACAATTTTCATCTTAATAGGAGTGCATCTAATGCCCTCCCGTGTTTCCTTCCCCTGCACCTGTCTATGTGGTTGTGTCAAGCACAACCACACATTATGCACATGAGATGGAATTATACCTGCACATCTGAGCGCGGGTATTCTTCCTTCTCCTGTGCATTAGTGGGCCCACCCCTAAACCTACCCTTCTACGGCCATCCATACGACCCCTAACTCAAAAATATAAAATTCATGCTATGTAGGAGGATGGGACCACTAACGTGACTCTCACAAATCCCAGATCGGTCAAATTGAGCTCTCGTAATCTCTGAAACTCCTCCAAATGCACTCATCAAATAACTATAGCGATGGGTATGAATGAGGTGTCATCGTGGTCCCACTAGCCATATATAGTCCCTTTTGACAAACTTCCACACTCAGTTACAGGAGCCCAGAGTCTCTTTTTCCCAGTCTATCTTCAGCCATAGGATAATGGTACTGCCATCTACACATTCACGTTCCCCAGGTCACCATCTAAACTTGCCCTCGGGGGAACATTTTTATCATGTTATGTCGAGGTACACATGCTCATGTTCAAAATTATCAAATAGTTTTTGTATGTTCTTTATCATCAGATATGTTTCACGTCGGGTATTCGATTTTAACGTGTGCAGGTGCTTGGTCATAAAAAATGGTGCAGTCCCTTCAGGTATATGTTCGACACTGGCATCTAATCATTCCCTCTGAATATCAATTGCATCTCCCAGTCATACCCTTCAATTTTCACCTTAAGGGTCCTTACATCTAGCTCTGTGGTACCGTCACCTCTATTGCATTTTGGTAGTGTCACCCAACAACATTCTCCCCCACATGAGTTGTCCCATTCATAGTTCCCCTTGGAAATTTGACACTCATGTTTCTTTCACCATCTAAGGATGGGAGTCCTGATAGTTTTATGCACTACCGAGAATAATCCACATACTTCTTCTCATCATATTTCTTGATTTCCCAATGGTCTCCCAGACTATCTCATCTCGGTTCTATTTGAATGCACCCCCACAATATCATTAACCCTCCATTTCATCCACCATTAGTTTTCCCATCTATATAGTGTCCTCCATTCATTTACCTCATACAGAAACCCAACCATGGGGCTCCCACCCTCCACCAGTTCTCTTCACAACTTTTTCCCTCACAGGACAAGCCATCTCGCACTGGGGAACCCATTTCTATATCCGTACACTCATCCCAAATTATTCTTTATTTATTTGGTAATTGTAAAAATCCTCTGTTTCCAGCTTTTATTTAGCTTTTTGTCGTCACCCTTGATGACCTTTTCCTGACAATGCAGCCCATGTCACCCTTGGTTGGGGAATCCACACTCCCTTTCCCATTTCGACACCATTCATGAACCCCGAGTATACCAAAGTTCAAGACTCTAGCACAAATTAACCCCATATCTAGTCGCCCCACTGACACTAGATACAATTTTATGATTGCTACCAAATCATCCTTCAAACATACCCCCAACCAAGGGCAGTCTTGAGTCTCACCATAGATTGACTTCTTTCATGTACCCTATCAGACCCTAATCTTATTTCCATGTATTTCATGAATCCCTTAGCTTCTTGGAGTCATGTCTCCCTTTTTTTCGATATCATCATAGTTTCGAGAAGGGCGACATTATCTTGGCTATCATTACCTTACAAATGAGGATCCTGGATGGCACATAGAGAATCATCATTCCTCTTTGATTCATTGACCCCCATAACATCCGACTAGAGAAAAATATCATGTTACGGTGGGTCTTACTATGCGACTATTGCAGTTTTTTTATACCAGTCGAAGACCTTTGAATTCGTTAGGCCATCAATGCCTACGATTCATCGACACTTATTACAAGTGTCCTTTCCTCTTTTTCAGAGTATGTTCACCATTCAAAATTGTCATATGTCATTATCAAGCCTCCTTGAAGGGTTCTACAGTTATCTTCATCAGCATACAACTTCAGTTGTTGTCTTACATTTTGAGTTACATGACATGAGCATGGGGCATGCCTGCCTCATTTGTATACAAATTTTATTTTTTCTCTCCCTAAAGAAAGTTTTGGGTCCCACAATTTCCCCTCTCCCTCCAACGGATCACTCTTGCAGTTCCTCTCATCACTCTTCATTACAATGGCACTCTCAGTAGAAGAAACATTGATGTATTTCAACTATACGTATGCTCCTAACCTCACACATCAGGGGGCATATGTTATCACTGAAATTTCATCTGCAACACTGCATGCAAATGGTTACTAAAATACAACAATGCCAACAAAAATTAGTTCACCTGCAACACCAAAATGCATTTCAAAAGGAAAAAACTATACAATTGGGCAAAACTTGACATGCACAAACTCACTAAAGGAAGTGTGTGCATAGTGTGCGGGCCAACAAAGCCCATAGAGTGCACAATGCACCAAATTCGTGACCGTGTATGAGAAAAGCTACGCACTCCTGTGAATGGTGCATTTATGGTTCTTTTTGTTCCCCCAACCACTTATGGACCAACTCCCAACTTGATTTGACCTCCAAATCTGAGCAAAATTTGAATGTGGGGGCTAGTCAAGGACCAAAGGGTGCCCTAAAGGTCCCCTTATTAACACACTAAGAACCAGTTGAATTTTTCCTTGAAGAAATGTTATAAATGGAGGCCATGGGTGCACTAAGAAACCAAGATATTCATAGTATTTTTATGGTGCCTCAATTCTCCCTTGAGAATCCTCTTTTCACCTTGGAGTATTCAAGCACCATTGAAATAGGCCATTCCACTCACCTCTTGAGGGAATAGGCATTGATTTTCTTCATCATTTTCCATTTTTCTCCTATTGTAATAAGATCTCTCTATTAGGGAACTCAAGAGCTCTCCCAAGGAGGAAGAGGGGACCCATAATTCCTCATTTTTCTCTACGATGTTTTTCCAACTAATATAGTTATCCATTGGTGGAATAATCTTGGCCATTGGTTGATTGTTTATGGTTCTAAAAGTTTCTTATGCATTCTAGTTTTTATTTCTTTAGTTCTTCTAGTTTGTTTATTTTTTCATTACATGTTTTTGGCTTGTTTAAACCACTCATGAAATTTTGTCTTGTCTAGCAGGCCGAACTAGCCATGTAAGTGCCATTTTTTTTCTCACCCAAGTGATGACATGGGCACAACACCAGGTATTTGGACAGAACAGAGCAACGAAGGATTCCAAGGAGGTGAGAGATGTGTTGTTGGATTGCAGGGGGTGTGTTAAAAAAGAAAATTTGTGACTTCTCTAGATTAAAGGTGGTGCCACAGGCTTCACCGAAGTCTAAGAGAATGGTTCAGAGTTTGGTAGCTTCCTTGGAAGTGGGGGTGTTCAGAAGCATGGTATCATCAACAAATTGGTTGTGATAATATACCAGTTGGATCCCATGAATAGGAAGCCCTTCTAGGGTAAAATTTGATATTGAGGAAGTTAAATACCACCCTAAACCTTCCGCCATGATTATGAAGAGGAAAGGGGAAAGTGGATCTCCTTGATGGATTCCCCGGGTGGGGGAGAAGGGCCTAGAGGAGACACCATTGACTAATATGGAGAAAAAAATTGAAGAGGTGAGTTTCATGATCTAGGATATCCAGTCAGTGCTGAACCCAAAAGCTAGAAGAAGAGAGTGCATGTATTGCCAACTTAGTTTTTCAAAAGATTTAGAGAGGTCAATCTTTATGAGCATACCTTGAGTCCGAGAGGTCTTGAGTGAATGAATCATTTTGTGCACCAAGAGAATAATTTTGTGCACCAAGATTATGTTTTCCATGATGTGTCACCCCTCCACATAACCTGACTTTTCCTTAGAGATGATGCAAGGAAGAATGGGTTTGATTTAGAGCACTATGATATTTTTGATGATGCTATAGATGACGTTGCAAAGCGCAATCGACCAAAATTGCTTTGGGTTGGTGACACACTCCTCTTTAGGAATCAAGGTGAGGAAAGTGGCATTAAGATTTGATAGCACCTTCTTTAAGGTTTTGGATTCCTCCACAAGCTCACAGACCTCTTCCCAAATGATGCAAGTGCGTTGCCAGAAAAGCACCAGCGTGACGTACTGCTGGGCGCATTAGCGCACATTTTGAAATGTTTTGAATTTCAAAGATCAGTGTATTAATGTAATATCTAAAAATACTTTTTTTTTTATGTTATAAAAATATTTAATTACTGGAGACTGAGCCATCACGTAATATCGACGAGGGATGCATTTTGTTTTATGAGACGGATCGCAGTACATATTTGGATCTTGCGCTCTTATCTGTCTGACTCAATATTTATTGTAATAGATGCTAACTAGTTGATAACATTTAATTCCGATAGGATAGCCTAGATTAGTTGGAGGGAAGAACTCAAGAGAGTCCCTTTGTATAAAGCTTTGTATTGTTCCCAAGGGGAGGCTGCTAAATCTAATGTGTAGATTTCCACTGTAAGATAATAGATGTGAGATACACAAAAATATTGTATGAATGTATGTAAGATTAAATTAATGAATATGACAGAGGAACATTGTCCCAAATGTGTGTTGTTATGTGTCTATCTGAATGAATGAATGGTATTCTTTCTGTTATTTTTCAATTCTCTGTTATTTCTTGTTCTTGAATCCATGACTGCATTTTCATTGTGGAATGCATGAGTCACTGTGAAGAGTGAATAAGTTTCAATTGTTTCTCTTCATTGAGTGAATGCAAGGCGTGCATAGTGTCCACAAGGAGTGCGTGACTAAGTCCATTTTGACTTGAAAGCTCAAGAGGGATAACCAAACTTATGTATACAAGGAGTGCATTGACGTCCTCAAGGAGTGCATGAAAGAGTTTTCAGACTCAAAATCGCAAGAACGATAGTGTGATTCCAATCATGAGATATAGAACCAATTGGAGAACAGTCGCAAGGAGTGCAAAGCCATCCAAAAGGAGTAGTTAAGTCATGGAAGAGAATCTGTTGCAAGGCATGCATAGATCAAAACATCGACTAAGTGTCGAAGGAGGTGTTTATAGGAATGAGGGGAAGAAGTCCCTGGAGTCTTCAATGAAAGTCAGTAGACAAGATTCATTCTGAGAGGAGATGAACGATCCCAGACTGTAAGATCTGGAATAGCTACGAGGAGGATATTCATGGGTCATTTCGATACTTCAGAGTTCGACAAGTTTGAAGACTTGACAAAGATAGAATCGCGAAGTCTGAAGTCGAGATCCAATCTCAGTCGTTTATCTCAAGAGGAGTATGTGGCACTAGATTAAGGAATTCAAAAATCAGAATCTTGAAAGTTCGGAGTGAGAGACTTAGAGTTTCATGAAACCAAAACCCTTGCGGGGCTGACAAATCTGAGGAGACGTGTGGTGGGAATTCATAGATTCAAAACAACCTGTTTTCGAAAAAGAGAAGGGACAATTTAGGATATCCCCGAAGTATGAATTGAGAAAGGATAGGCCCACAGGCATAGCTAGGGTCACCAGGAGGAAAATGGGTCCAAAAGAGTCACTTTGAATCAATATTTTAAATGATCCAAGATTGGGAGGTCGAGAAGCCCTTTGGAGGGAAGGGAACATAAATTGAAGAAGTAGAAGTTGAAGAAGGTGTAGTTGAGGATGTTGCGGAAGAACGCTTGTTGAAAGGGGTGGTCAAACTGGGAGCCAGAGTGAAGATTGACATCCCTATGTATGAAGGAAATTTAGACACAAAATAATTGCTTGATTGGATACGAGCAATGGACAAGTATTTTGACTATGAGGATGTCAAAGAAGAGAAAAAGGTAAGACATTTTGTCACTAGGTTGAAAGGACATGCAACACTGTGGTGGGATGAACTGCAGGCCAATAGAAGGAGCAAGGGAAAACAAAATATCAAGAGTTGGGATTGAATAGTAGCCAAGTTGAAGGCGAAATTCATGCCCAAGGATTACCAGATAAGTCTGTTTAGGAGGATGTAGAACCTAAGACAAAGAGGATTGATTGTTGTTATAGGGAAATCCCCCTGCGGACAAGTGGATTCCCTCTTGAACCCTAAAATCTAATATCAAGATAGAAAGGTGCCAACGTTGGTCATTGACAACCCTTTAAACCTAGCTAAACTAACCTATAGAGAAGATGAAGAAGATGTACCTTTTTATGATGTTTGTCCTTGTCCAGTTCCAAGTTGAGCTTTGATCCACAATCTCTTCAACAGGTTCTGCAATCCAATTAAAGACAAAGCATGCTTCCTATTCTACTACGATTCGTTTGAAACTAGATCCATCCAAATGGAACAATTCCATGAGAAATATACATAAACTTGAAGGAAATAGGCCAAGCACATATATATTATTGAGAACAAAGAAAAGTACTTACAAATGTAGATGCAGATGTAGTAGCCTCACCAAGATCTCCTTGTCCAACCCTTTGCTCAAATGATCCACAAACAAAATAAATATGCTTCACTGATCATCTCCCTTATGCAATCATAAGTTGTATACCTTCAATGTCTTCTCCTTCCTCATGAGATCATAAATTAGGTATCTCTCAATTTTTCCATATATTTCACCATGAGAAGGCCTCCTTATATAAGCTTGGAGAGACCCAACCACCTTAGAGATTTATGGGATAGGTTGAGGATCCTTCTCTATCAGTTGTGGATATTCCCTAAGATCCAACCTTGACCTCATATTTGAATCCAACAAACTCCATATATGAGGGGGATTTTTCCCTGATTTTCCTCAACAACCCAAGATTTCCTCAAACAACTCAGTGCTCCCTCAGAATGGGGCACAGAGTGTTTCAACGCTCCCACAAAGAAGGGTAGGGAGTGCTGGCACTCCCTGATAGTGGGTAGGGGAGTGCTTCCCAAAATTTCCTTAAAAACTCCCAGCGCTCCACCAGAAGGGTGCACAGAGTGCTGGAACTCTCCCCCAAAGAAGGGTAGGGAGCGCTGGCACTCCCTGATAGTGGTTAGGGGAGCGTTAGCCTTCAAAATTCATTTTTAAGTGGTTTTTTTCATGGAAATATATTTGTACTCTTCATAAAATGATTTCTCTTTCTTAAAGCAGTCTTTGAGGGTGTCTTTGAAGTTTCCTTGTGATGTCGTTCAAGACACGACATAGGAAATATGACTGTATGATGTCTGTGACACTTGCAACACTTATGGAAAAAATGAGACACTTGCGACACTTGAAATGACGACAATAGGTCATCATTGAAGTGAGTGATTTTGATGTCTAACAACTGTGAAAGAGTACACAAAGAAGTTCTACAAATTGAACATTAGAGGTGGAAAAAGAGAGAGAGAGACAAAGAGAAAGTTTCCAGATACATTAATGGCCTAAGTTATGATATCTAGGACAATATCAGTATGACGACAGTCAGAATAGTGGAGGATGCATATAAAATTGTGCTAAAAGCAGAAGAGAAGTTGGCCAGGAAGCATAGTCAATAAAACAGAGGTCGAAGCTTGAACATAGGCAAGGGAGTTTCCCAGGATAAAGCACAGAAGCCAAGGACGAGGCGGAAAAACCAGATAATCACCTTGAGAGAGGAGGAAGTTCTCAAAGAATATAGGGTGGTAGTAGAAACTCTTTTCCCAGAGGAATAGGAAGAGGCATAGGACGATAAGTGAGATGTTATTCATGTGGAAAAATAATACACATGTCTTGGGATTGTCCCTAGAGGAAGAAAGGAGGCGAAGCTCACATTTCAGAAGTGCAGAGGAGAGATGTTGAGAAAGAAGGTGCAGAGGATGGGGAATCCTTTATTATGAAGAATTTTCTTTTGTAGAAAGAGCTAGAAAATGAAAAACCCACACAGAGGAACAATTTGTTCAGGACAACCTGCAAAACAAAGGACAGGGTTTGCAAGGTGATAATTGACAGTGGAAGCACTAACAACCTAGTATCCACGGAGATGGTGGAGAAGCTATATTTGGATACAACTGCACATCCGACACCATATAAGGTCTCATGGTTGTAGAAAGGTCATCAGGTAACAGTCACTCAGTAATGCTTGGTTGAATTTAAAATAGGAAGATATAGAGATAAGATTCTATGTGATGATATTCCCATAGATGTTTGCCATGTTTTGTTGGGAAGACCATGGTGATATTATAGGAATGTTATTCATGATGGGAGGAAGAATACATACACCTTAGAGAATAATGGTAGGACACACATGTTTCTACCAATTGAGGAAAAGAAGGTGAAAGATAAAGCCAACGCGAGCATACTTCTCATGAGTGGGAAGGAACTCTTGAATGAAGTAAAGAAGGAACAAGAGATGCAGTTTGTTGTAGTGAGGAAGCCAAGGGTTATCCTTACTAGTACTTCAATGGAAGCTTTGCCTGAGGAAGTTCAGAAACTGTTAGAGAATTTTTGACATTGTAGTGGATGAGTCTCCAAACTCATTGCCACCTATCAAGAGTATCAACCATCACATTGACTTGATACCAGGAGCGAGCCTACTGAATAAATTTGTGTATATATTGACACCTCAAGAGAATTAGGAGGTGAAGAGATAGGTTTAGGATCTGTTAGACAAAGGATTGGTCATAGAAATCCTAAGTCCATGTGCAGTGCCAACTATATTAAGTCCAAAGAAATATGGAGGATGGAGAATGTGTACAGACTTGAGGGCCATAAAGAAGATCACCATCAGATACAAATTTCCATTACCAAGGATGGATGATTTGATGGATTTCCTGAGTGGAGATAACTATTTTTCAAAAATATATTTGAAGAGTGGATATCACGAGATAAGGATGAGGGGAGGTGATGAGTGGAAAACAACATTCCATACAAATGAGGGGTTATATGAATGGCTTGTTGTGCCGTTTGGCTTAACGAACACCCCAAGTACTTTTATGAGGTTGATGAATGAAGTGTTAAAATATTTCATTGGTAAGTTTGTGATTGTATATATGGATGATATACTAGTATTTAGTGAGACTAAGGAGGAACATTTAAGAAATTTTACATTGGTGATGAGGAGGTTGCAATGAGAGAATTTGTTGATTAACATGAAAAGGTCCTCTTTCATGAAGACAAAGTTCTCATATATTTGGGTTTTGTGATTTCTTCAAATGAATTGAAGTTGGATCGCGAAAAGGTGAAAGAAATCAGAGAATGGTCGTCACCAAGGAATATATTTGAGGTAAGAGGCTTCCATGGATTAGCAAGTTTCTATCGAAAGTTCATCAGAAATTTTAGCGGGGTTAGCGCTCAAATGATGGATACAGTGAATAAAAGACACAAGTATTTCAAATGGACATAAGAGGTTGAGAGGAGCTTCAACATATTGAAGGAGAAAATAACTGAACAACCGATTCTATTTTTACCAGATTTCGAAAAGTCATTTTAGGTGAGATGTGATGCGAGTGGAGTTGCAATTAGAGTGGTCTTGAGTCAAGACAACAAACCTGTTGGATTTTCAGCGAGAAGCTGAATGCAACTAAAAATAAGTACTCCACATACGACAAATAATTCTATGCCATAATTCAAGCCTAGAAGAAATGGAGGCACTATCTCGTATTGAAGGAGTTTGTTTTGTATAGTGACAATCAAGCTTTGCAATTCATAACCAGAAAGGAGAAGTTAAACCAGAGACATGCCAAGTGGATAAAGTTTATGAAAAATTTCACTTTTGTCATTAAACATATTTCTGGAAATGCTAACAAGGTTGATGATGCATTGAGCATGAGGATTTTGATTCTGCAGGAATTTCAAGTCAAGACCTTAGGGTTTGACCACCTTAAGGAAATGTACCACAGTGATCCAAATTTTGGAGAGGCATATAAAGCATGTGAGAATCCTGTGCTCAGAGAGAAAAGCTAGTGGGTTGAATGTTTGATTTAGGATGGGTTGTTGTTCAAAGGGTGTCGGTTGTGCATACTGAGATGCTCGATAAGGGAGAATTTGCTGAAGGAAAATCATAGTGGAGGTCTAGTTGGACATTTCGTCCATGAAAAAACATTTGCCCAATTGAATCACTACTACATTGGACGCAAATTATGATGAAATATTACGATGGTTTAAAATTTCGTCGTATTTGTTTTTCTTTTTTTGGACTAAATATACTTTTTTTTTTTCGGGGTCCAATTGTTGGTCTCTCTAGCGACCAAGCTTCCAAGTTGGTCATTTTAACGATGAAAGTTGGTCAGTAGAGCGACCAACCACCAGTTAGTCTCTATAGAGACCAACAATGGCATGTGTGAGAATCAAACGGTCATTTACAACAAATCAATCCTATATATATCTTAGTTATGACAAATTTTCTTTAGTTGCGACAATCATTTTCTACAGTTGCAAAAATCATTTGGGTGTTCTGATGCAATGGTGTTCTGGTTTTTTATGAAATCTTGATTTCAATTCTCTTTCAAGAAGAGAAACATTGAATTGATCAGACTCTACATAACTAAGATTTTGAAGGTCAGTACTTTAAAATTTTCGGTGTGATTTAGTAATTTGGTGCTATTGAACTATTTTATGGTTTATTTTCACTCCTTAAATCAGATTATATGGTTTGTTTTAACTCCTTAGAAAGATTTTATGGTTTATCCACTTTTGATAGAGTAAAAAGATTACTGATTCAGCTACAATCACTCTAATTAGATTCAATCACTCTATTTTTTTTCTTATATTTCATGGAACTTCATGAATATCTAAGTATCCTTGCCTTAGTAAATTTACATTTAGGGTTTCCTCCTTGAGTTGGAAAAGAACCAACTAGAAGTGAAGAGCAATGGATTTTTTGTTGATATTGGGCATCAATACTCTTGTGTATCCCTAAAGCTACCCTATTTTTTTATTACGGACTTAATACTATATAATGTGATTTTGGGTGATAATAGATCCACCTCCTCTTATTAATGTTTCATGCTTTGTCCCTAATTTCTAATGAACATGCTGTATAATTTTCATTACAAATATCTAAATATATACCAAATTATTTGAATAGATTTGTATATTGTACTTATAATGTTTCAATGGATTTTTTGTAATAGGCAATTACAATGTCAACTCCAGACAAGAAAAGAGAGCTTGTTATGTTAAAGTGCCACATGGTGATTCATGGTGATGGGAAATGTTATTGCCCTTGTTGTGAATGCAAGGGTTTTAATGGAATAAGACTACCTTTAAAAATAGTTGAAAAACATTGTAGGGAGAATGGGCATGTTGAAGGGGGCAATGAATATTGTCCCATGGTAAGTAATTAGTTATTATAGATCTTTAAGGGTATTATACATTAATTGTTTTTTTTTTTTTAAATTTATCTTTCAAAATAATATTTGTGATATACTCTAACTATATTTTATTGCTTCCATTGTTTTTATTAAAGAAAATTCATCCTAAGAATGTGATGCCTCCTAGAAGGAGACGTTTTCATAGAGATAATACTGACGAACAAGCTAAACTTAATCGTCTGGATAATGGTGATCACATTATTCCTATGGAAAATGATGATATTAATAATACAGTTGATGATGATGGGACAAATAGATTGATCCAAGACATTTATAATGCTCCAATGGATGATGATGTCAACATGGAGGAG
>ML777065.1:543632-555564 GCA_009831015.1 Picea engelmannii | reverse complement strand
AATGTAAGTCAATCTTCATCATCATATGCAATATATTACATTTTTTAATTGTGTTGAATTCTCATGTCTACTGTGTATAATCTAACAATTGTTGTGTTAATTTCATTTATGTAACATATAGTTGGTCGTCAAGGCATTGATCTACTTCCACAAGGATTGAAAAGTTTCCCCAAACAATTCAGTAGGTTGCCCTACTATGAACAACTAGAAATAACTCATTTGTTCGACACAATGCATATCGAGAAGAATGTAACATAAATGTTGTGGAGAATCTTAGATGGAAGGCCTGACAAAGAAAAAATTTCTAAAATTTGTAGTGACATTCAAGAAGCCAATCATGCAATGCTAAATATTATTGATTTAAATAGGACCAATGGAGTTGATCGAAAGAGCCTCCCATGGTTATTTAAAGAAGATGAAATAAATGTTGTAAAAGAGCTCATTCGAAAAAAATTAGATTTCAAACAGGATTTGCTTCAAACATCAAGAATATATTAACAAAGAAAGGTGAATTTGGCAGGTTAAAAACTCATGACTGGCATACCTTCATTAAGGTAATTTCTTTTGTATATTTGTTATGTATTGGTAAGAATCGATGTGATATTTTTAAATTTTGTAAATATATTGTTAATATGAAAGCGGAAATTTATTAATGTGCCATTTTTACAATATGTGCTACCTCTATCTTTTCCCGACAGCTTTGACAACAATGTAAAACAACTTATATACGACCTTGGAAAATACATGAGGTAAATAAAAATAGATGAATTACATATTATTATTTATATGTAATAAAAAAGTTGTAGAATTTGTTAATGACATGTGTTTTACTTGTAATATTCATGTATACAATATTGTCTTTGTTGAAACATATTTTGTTCTTGTAACATTTGTAGGTGGTTGTCATCTAAACAAATCCATAAGGAAGATATAAAATATTGGAAGAGATAAATTCCTTGTTTAATGTGTGCAATGCAAAAGTATCTACCTCCAACATTTTTCAATGCGCAAGAACACTACCTCATACACCAAGTCGAGG
This sequence comes from Picea engelmannii, assembly GCA_009831015.1. Lineage (NCBI taxonomy): Eukaryota > Viridiplantae > Streptophyta > Pinopsida > Pinales > Pinaceae > Picea > Picea engelmannii. The sequence goes on along the minus strand of ML777065.1, from coordinate 554,525 downwards.
AGATTGAATTGTGTGAACCTATACACACAAGGTAAATGTGGATGGTGGAGAGACACTTGAAGTCATTAAAGGATTTAGTTAGACAAAGAGCACGTCCTGAGGGTTCTATGGTGGAGGGGTATATGGTATATCAAACGTTAGTGTATATTAGAGATTATCTTCCTAATTTAGGGAGGAAAATTAATATGCATTGCATTTGGGGTGTCAATAATGTCAAAATATATGAAGTGGAGGTCTTGGTCAGGAATGGTAAAATGAGGAAAATGAAAGGTATTATATTATTTAATTTTTATCTATATTGTATTTCTTCAATTTATATTATACCTCCATCAATTATTATTATTCATTATTCTTACTAATTTATATTTTTTTCATTGCAGCTAGTCGAGTGTGGGATGCACTACATTTATACATTGCTAACAATCTTGTTTGGATGAAGCTATGGATAGAACAATGTGAACAAAATCATAGTAGGTTATCATGGGAAGGGGTGGCTACATTAATTAAAAGAGCTCATCATAATGGAGATCACAATCTTACACAGAGGGAGATTGATTTAGCATATGGATTAAAAGATAAATAGGTAAGCATATAAAATTTTACCCGCACTTTCTGTTATTATACAAAATGTTAATTGATTATTTTTTAATATTTATTAATTTTAAATACGTTTATTAATTATTAATTTATTTTGTACTTGTTGGGAATATTGCAATTGAATTACCACAAAGCTATGTGGTATAATGGTTGAAAATTTCGCGTCAAAAGGGTGGATGACACAAAGAAAACCACCGATTTAGGGATAAATGTAGTGTTTCAAGTCACCAATGTTTCTTATAGAAGTGACAAACATCCAAGACTAACAAAAAATAGATATTATGGACATTTGGATGATATAATAGAGTGTGACTTCAAATCCTTCAAGATAATTCTATTTGAGGTCAAATGGTATTGTTTACAGATATATGAACGTGATCCTGAAAGAACTGTTATTCAACATGACAATGGTTTTACCATGGTTAATACAAGGACATTTGAACTGGGTCTAGAAAGTTATGTTCTTCCAAGCTAATGTGAGCAGGTATTCTATTGCGAGGTTCCCGGTAAACTAGGTTGGTCGTTTGTTGTTAGATATGATCCAAGAGGAAGGCCTATAAAGTATAATGTACTAGAATAAGATGATATTCAAGAACTAGAAGGTGATATAGAGGAAAATGAGGAGGTATACCATGTATCGTCAGATGACAAAGTTGAAGAATTTGATCGACCATATGATGTAGATGATAATGTTCTTGATGACGCTATATCTGATGATGATATTATGGAAAATTATGACAGTACTGATGATGATGTTGATATGGCCAATCCATTCGACGATGATTCTGAAATTCCAGATGATGATACAGAATATGATGAGTTGGATGAAGAAGAAGATCAATGATATTCCTACATGTGGTGAGTCATTTTTACTATAGATCTCTTATGTTTTTTTTCTTTCATGTAATCTTACTGTTGTTTTTAATTACAGTTGTTGAATATAGATAGATTGGGTATTGGGGAAATGACAATTTTCATGATGAAAATGATATTGACACAAATACAAATAAGATTAGGTATTCTTGGCATTTTGGCAAAAAGGTATAAAGGGATTTTTCATGGCACCTGCTAAAGGTGTGTGCAATTGGAAAAACTAACAACCCAAAACTAAAAGGGATCAATATACAGACTGTCAATGAGAGGAAATCTGGCCATGGTGTGTACAAATAGGCCTAGAACCTTCAAAATTATCATTCTCCAAATATCTTATACAAATTTTACAAGGAAATTGTACTAGGACTAGACACAGGCAACAATGACCTGTGAATGGGGCCAACATTGAAATTTTTTCAAATTGTTTCCGAAAGCATTGAAATTTGACATGGATAGAATATTCACATGCCTTAACAACATGGGAGGGTTTCTGGATTCAAACTTGACTCACACACCCACTTTCTTCCATCATCAATTCATCATGTAAAACATAAACCCTAATCTAGTGGAGTATTCGATTTGTTCCTAGTGCATGGATGCTCATTAGGAAAGCTGAAGTCCTTTCTTACAATAGTCATTTCATGCCTACCTATCATGGGTTGGTATATTTAACACCTCTTTTTTCCATTTGGTGCCCATGCTAACCCTTTCTTTTATTCCCAAGAGCCCCATTAGCCCCTCCATGACTTTCAGTTCAAAATACATGGACTGTCAATGAGAGGTGATCTAGATGTGGTGTGTAGGAATAGGCGTAGCACCTTAAAAATTATAATTCTCCAAATATCTTATACAAATTTTACAAGGAAATTGTACTAGGGGCTAGACACGGGCAATAGTGACCTGTGAACGGGGCCAACGTTGAATTTTTTTTAAACTGTTTCTGAATGCATTGAAATTTGACATGGATAGACTATTCACATGCCTTAACAACATGGGATGGTTTATGGACTCAAATTTGACTTGCACACCCACTTTCTTCCATCATCAATTCATCATGTAAAACATAAACCCTAATCTAGTGGAGTATTTGATTTTTTCCCAGTGAATGGATGCTCATTAGGCGAGATGAATTTCTTTCTTACAACAGTCATTTCATCCCTAACTGTCATGGGTTGTTATATTTAACACCTCTTTTTTCCATTTGGTGCCCATGCTGACCTTTCTTTTATTCCCAAGAGCCCCATTAGCCCCTCCATGACTTTCAATTCAAAATACACGGACTACCAATGATAGGTGATTGGCTGTGGTGTGTAGGAATAGGCCTATCACCTTAAAAATTATCATTCTCAAAATATCTTATACAAATTTTACAAGGAAATTGTACTAGGGACTAGACACAACCAACAGTGATCTGTGAATGGGGCCAACATTGAAATTTTTTCAAAATGTTTCCGAATGCATTGAAATTTGACATGGATAGACTATTTTCATGCCTTAATGACATGGGAGGGTTTCTAGACTCAAATTTGACTCGCACACCCACTTTCTTTGATCATCAATTCATCATGTAAAACATAAACCCTAATCTAGTGGAGTATTCGATTTGTTCCCAGTGAATGGATGCTCATTAGGTGAGCTGAAGTCCTTGCTTACAACAATCATTCCATGCCTACCTGTCATGGGTTGGTATATTTAACACCTATTTTTTCCATTTGGTGCCCATGCTGACCCTTTATTTTATTCCCAAGAGCCCCATTAGCCCCTCCTTGACTTTTAGTTCAAAATACACGGACTGTCAATGAGAGGTGATCTGGTCATGGTGTGTAGGAATAGGCTTAGCACCTTCAAAATTATCATTCTCCAAATATCTTATACAAAATTTACAAGGAAATTGTACTAGGACTAGACACGGGCAACAATGACCTATGAATGGGGCCAACATTGAATTTTTTTCAAACTATTTCTGAATGCATTTAAATTTTACATGGATAGACTATTCACATGCCTTAATGACATGGGAGGGTTTCTAGACTCAAATTTGACTCGCACACCCACTTTCTTGCATCATCAATTCATCATGTAAAACATAAACCCTAATTTAGTGGAGTATTCGATTTGTTCCCAGTGAATGGATGCTCATTAGGCGAGATGAAGTCCTTTCTTACAATAGTCATTGAAGTTAGCAGAGGATTAAAAGCTATCCTAACCACTAAAATAGACAAGGAAGGAGTATGTACTAGTTAAAGGACTAACTCCACTATCGAAAGTATCTATGAATCACCCTCCACTACCGCACAAAATCTTGTAATCCATGGAGAAAAACACAGAACAACCTAAGGAGGTCCATCCGAGTCTCTGACATTAACCTTTACCAACCCTTATACTCTAGTTAAACCTTTAAAGGTACATGGTTGACCTCCATTAAATATGCAACTCCTGCTTCAGTCTTCCCACTGATATCGAGAGTCTCATCCAACTTTCACTTTCTATTTCAAAGGAGTAACGGTCTTCATGAAATATTTCATACATATCAAGGGAATATACAAGTATAAAAATAATTGTGTTTTATTTATCAAAAGAAAACACACACGCTACTTAGGAAAGCAAATTGTGTTCAATTGTTAGTACACTTATATCTTTTACGAGAGCTAAAAGGAATAAAATATGTTCAATTGGCATGACATTTTATACCTTGTTTATATCATGTTTTTGGTTAGGAAAGTAAAATATTGTCCATTTTTAGTAATTTTATATCCTTTTATTTAATAAAAAGTGGGAAGTTAAAAAAAATTATATATGTTTCTACAATATATTTTTAATTAGAATTAAACTTGTATTAATATATTAAATTATATTGTGTTGAGGCAAACAACAAGTACTTATATTGTTACATAGATTCTCCTTATAGAGCATGTTTTTATATTTAGATCTATGGTAAAAAAAGACATTAAACCAACATTTCAAGTGTTCTTATATGATGCTTTCCTATAAAATTGTCTCAAAATACATCAAACTCTAAAAAACATACATAATGTATTAAACCTACATGTTGTTTTGATATTTTTGCTCCTTGTATGTATATTAGTCGCCTACTCCTATATCCATTGGCACTTGGTTTTGAAAAACAATATTTGCCTCAATATCCCCTCCATGAATAGAACTATGAGTTCCTTGATTGTTGGATGGCAATGAGAGATTCTCCATCCTCTGTGAAGCCACCAAAACTCTAAGCATGCCACACTCTACTTCAAAAGTGTCAATTCTACATTTTGGTGAAATAAGGCTTGCTTGGTTGACATTATGTGATGCAAATAAGTGCTCTAGCTATGCAACTCTAGAGGTAAGGGATAAAATGACATTGTTGTTGGCCTAGGGAGACCTCCTCATGCCTTCATAGAATCTTCTTAATATTCCAAAGATAAACACTTTCCATTGTGAACCAATTGACCTTCCAATCAAGATTATCCAACTCCGTAGATAGACGTCCCAAAACCAAGGAATCTAGGATGAAATACGGGTACAAGGAAAATTCCCTGGCTCTTATAACATCCATTTTCCAAAGGGGAAAATCAACCTACATAGTAATGAAATTCCATACAAGTTTGATGGTCTAATTACCAATAGTGCAACACCAAAACAAGTCCAAATTTCCAACCTCCCATGCCCATCATTGAGAAAAGATGGTACCAGTCCATATGCCCGCCTTCCCTTGTTCATTTCTGAACAAAACCACTACCACACCTCATTGTCATGTGCCCTTGCTCCACTTTGCTTCCTCTTTTGTGTTGAATTTTGCATCACCCTCATCCAAAATAATCCCAAATTGATTACCCCACCCCATAGCTCTTCCTTGATAAACCAACTTCAATCCCAACTGAAATAAATGTGGATATTCGCTCATATATATATAATTTGTTATATATATATATATATATATATACATATATATATAAAATATATATATTATATATTATATATATAAAATATATATATTATATATTATATATATAAATTATATATATTATATATTATATATATATAAATTATATATATTATATATTAATAATAATACAAAAACCAAAGCAAAACAAAAAACAACATTTAATAAAACTAAAATGAAAATCCTGCTCATATTTTTTGAGCTAGCTCTCGAGTAGCTGCACGTGGTCTGCACACACAAAGTGGAGGAGAAGGATAAGGAGAAGGAGGCACACATGACATGCAAGGGAAGTTGGTAGCAGAGAAGGAACACACGACGCGCAAAGGGGGGTAGGGTAGCAGGGGAGAAGGAGGCACGCATGGTAGGGGAGAAGGAGGCATGCACGACATAGTGGAGGCCGATAGTAGGGGATAAGGAGGGAGAGGAGGAGGAAAAAACCATGGTAGTTCTTCTTTTTCTTCCAAGATACCAAAGCTTATTGTTTTTGTTGTCTTTTAAGTGCGTGAAATTCTACATTGACATTAAAATTTCGGCAAATACACCATGAATAGTGTTTGGAACTGATTTCTTACCATCATTTCAGGGTTTAAACCCTAAAGCTAATTTGTTGGTTTAAACCCATGCTTAATAGGCCATTTAGACCATATCAATAGGTAAATAACCTTATTTCAATAAGAGCCTCTCTAGACCCAATTTAGAGGGTTTGCGTTTTTATATTTGGTTAAATGAAATCTCAATTTTTTATATATGGGCGCACACACACATGCTCTCTAGAATGTTGCACTCCAATGGGAAAAATATGGTTCTTTCTCATATTCTATTCATACAAAGTTTCCTCCTTTCATTTCTTGTCATGTGGACATCGTTAGAGGTATACATTGCAATAGGAATTTGAACCGAATTAGTGTTTACATTATTAGAAACATCATCCTCATTTTCAAAAAAATCAAAACCTATCTCAAAGTAAAATAAGGCATCATCCTTGTCCCCTCTTAGTAGTTTCTCCAATATACTTGCAATAGTCACAAACTCATGTAGAAACATGAGGCACTCACAAATTCTTAAATAATCAGGAAATGGTAGATCACCTCTAACTTAATATCAACTCTTCTAACTTAAGTCTTGACACTCCAATGCAATTCCCAAATCCTATTGGAACTTTCCATCTAGCATGCACTTGTCAAGCATTCTTTCTACTATTTCCTCTAGTCTAGGATCTATCTCCACTGAATCTTTATCAGACTCTGCATCTTTCATGCAAAGAGTGTAATACTCATATATGACTTTAACAAGTAAAGCATGCATGTAATTTGAATACTTCGATAAATTAAACAAGGGTCCAACACCTAGTGCATATGACAAGGAGTCATTGAGATCACCAAGGTAATAAAAAATTCTTTGAAGCTACCATTCCAATGAGTTGTCATTGACCAAAACCTTCATCTTCATATAATATTTCTATTATAGTGCATTTGACAAGGAGTCGTTGAGATCACCAAGGTAATAAAAAGAACTTTGAAGCTACCATTCCAACGAGTTGTCATTGACCAAAACCTTCATCTTCATATAATATTTATATTATAGAGACATTGGTTGAAATCTCTAGCCAAAAATTGTCTCCAAGTATTTTGATATTTGTAGACACATGAAGCTTGATCATTAGATGTTGTTCGTTGAGCATTTCTAGTAGCCCACTAGTTGAGATAATACAAATAGCCATGATTAAATATTGAACGCTTTCAAAAATATTAATTCAATTCAAATTTAAAAGGAAATTTGTGAGTCAGAATTATTTTCTATCTCATCCTTTACATATGGAATTGTATTAACTAGTTGAACCGAGTCATCCTTTTACCTTAACAAATAATGTTAGTATCATTTTGACATGTTTCCCATCATATGGAGGAAAAATCAATTTTTTCTTTATGGGTATCAATTTGGTACAATTATGAACAGATTGAAGAAAGAAAGAACAATACCAAGCATCTTTGTGCCATCTATTTGAAGCTATTGCTGCAAAGCCTTCTTGTCTTGGTTGTTGGATTTTGTGGTGCTATCTAATGGCCTAATACAAAGTCAAACAATATACAAAAAAAACAACCCTCTTGCAACAATTTCAATTGGGTTTCAAATTTTTGTAATTCTAATCAATTTGGTGGATTTTAGGTTTTTGTAAAATATGGATGAATTTGGAGGTACCAAAACTTGAAATTATGGTCAAAATGGAACCATGAACAAAATCATTATTGTCACCAAAATTCATTGCATCAGAAACAAGGTTCTTCTACCACTAGTTCCACCCCACATGTGTAGCATGAATTCAAGAAGGGTAAGGATTGTTTACTTAGATCGTGATGTAATATAAACCCACGAAACATGAAACTTCTATAAACCCATGAAACTTCTATAAGGTCTTTTTCTACCTTTGTTATACTCAAATATAACAATCATTTTCTCTAGTCATCTATATTACAACTGCCTTCTTCAATATTTGGTGTATCGAGGGAACCCAATGCTTCTTGCATATAAGAGAAATCCTTTTCACCATATAACCTACTAACTAGCATGATGAAATCCCTCATGAGTTCTCATAAATTAGAGGCGAGCTACAAATTAGATGGGAAATTCTAAATTATTTCTTCTATCTTCCCACATAATTTTGGCCCAACACCTACCCAAAATATTGAGTAAAGAAATACTCTGTGTTTTCTCAGAGGTTTGGCTCCAACCTTAGATGCAAAAGTCTTACATGTCAAGTTATATTTCCAATGTTTATCTTTAGCTATACTATAATATGAAGATCGTTGGCCTAATGTTTCCTTCCCCCTCGATGGAGTGTAGGTACAACTAAATATGTATCTATCAGACCTATCATCCAGCTTGAGCAATGAAATTTCGAGAGGGACAAGGGAAAAAACATCCAACACATGTTACAAGGTTAAATCAACTAGAGGTGAAAAGGTCAGAAGAAAGTTTGGTATGCGCATGAAATTATTTCTTACTGAAGGAGGATCATTCTCTTATGATGATGAGAGCATATGTGACATCGGATTACCTTGAGGTACAAACACCTACTGAAACAGTGGGTACCCAAGGAACTGCCCGAGTTTGACACCGACTTGTGTGTTAATGAGAGGATGTATCACATTTCTCCGTCATCCATCCATGGCCTTGGTTTATTCTCCATGGACAACATAAAGGTAAAATATGGCGGATTAGTTGAATTGTTTGAGTATGTTGGACCATGTTACACTTATGGAGTATGGTTGAGGTTGGTCCAATATATACCTAGTATGCAGAGATATGCACTCGTTGCAAATTATGTATAGTTGAAAGACAATAATAGGCATAAAGAAGCCACTATGTATATTTATGGAAGGCCAAAGGCATCGGGGAATATTTCCGGCCTTATAAACAGTAAAAGGCCTGGGACGACAAGAAAGGAAGCCAATTACATTTTTTAGGAGCGTGAAGGTAATAGGATATTTGTATGTGCAGTGAAAACAATAACGACAGGCAAAGAGCTACTGGTCGATTACAATCTAAATCGAGTTAACCCAGGAACGTCTTCTTTTCCTAAGGTACAAAACCCATTATACCCAAAATTAAAAAGGATTACTTAATTTGTGAATGTTTCATTTGTGACGAAATTTTATTTTATTACTGAAATATTTTACTTTTAGGCATATTTTGCATTCCTCTACACTTATCCCTCTAACATCAAGTGTTCTTGTATCTTCACACAAGCATAGCATGACCTAAAATTTTCATTCAACATTTACAATCTTGGGTTACCTCATTCCATCCCTCTCTTATCTTACCTACAGTTGTCCAACCATAATATCACCAATTCATGGATAGAATGAAGCATGTGCCTCTTATGTTAACTTTGAACAACTACAATGAGATCTACAATACATTTTAGAGGGCGCATTATAAATCATTTGAAAGGTTTTTATGTTATCTAAAATGGGGTGTTAGAATAGTTTTTCCTAGTTTGGGAGATATAATCACTAGAAGCACCAAAACTCTATAACACAGTGACATTACCTCTCTCTTGAGTTTCAACATGTATTTTCTTTCTCCATGGGCCATCTTCCATATTTTACCTTCATGATGTTATCCCATATTGCTTGGGATTTGTATTGCACCCTTGAATCTGTTATGCACATCCTCTCTAATGGTTTGGGCTTCAAGCCATCCTTTGGCCCCATTCAAATCATCTTGGAAAAACTTTCAACCCACTTTGCCTCATTGGTTGCAATAGCCAAAAGGATCCTTTCCATTACATCCAAGGAACATGGGAATTTAAGACAACGTTATAGAACACAATATTCGGTTCAAGTCGAGGATATCAATGTAGAAATTCCACATTATTAGCTTGGAAGGACACACATCACATGAAAGACATCCAATGCTTCTAGCGACCTCATCACCTTTCGAAGAACATAAATCAATGTTGTATATGCATACCTCCATTACAAGCCCTTATGTTGCACTAGATGGATTGAAAATATTCATTTGATAGAGCTGACTTATCACTTTCTCTCATGGAAACTACCTTACTACATCCTTGTTGAATTCTCTGATTCTCGGATCTGATAGTTATTATTTTATAATTTCAATGCAAAATTTCGCTTCATGCCACAGTTATCATAGAATAAATATACACTAAGAATCTCAACCATTACAATGCAGCAGAAATAACAAAATCTAGAAATATTAACCATGCATAGTAGACACAAGAACACAATAATTTATCCTAGGAAAACCAAAACCAACCTTGGAAGAAAACCCAACAACATTTCTTATAGAATAATCAATTCAAGAGTTTACAAGTTTATCACAATCAAAATAGACAAAGAGATATCAAAGAGTCACCTCCCTAACCTAGCGCAACTCCCAAGAGGTAGTGCACAAGATAGAATACCAAGAACTTCAAGTTGCAACAAATTTTACCCCGAATTTTACAAAACCCATTATACACAAACTTAAAAAGGGATTACTTAATTTGTGAATGTTTCATTTGTGACAAAATTTTATTTTATTTCTGAAATATTTTACTTTTAGGCATATTTTGTGTTCCTCTACACTTATCCCTCTAACATCAAGTGTTCTTGTATCTTCACACAAACATAGCATGACCTAAAAATTTCCAGTCAACATTTACAATCTTGGGTTACCTCATTCCATCCCTCTCTTATCTTACCTACAATTGCCCAGCCATAATATCACCAATTCATGGATAGAATGAAGCATGTGACTCTTATGTTGACTTTGAACAACTACAATGGAATCTACAATACATTTTAGAGGACGCATTATAAATCATTTGAAAGATTTTTATGTTATCTAAAATGGGGTGTTAGAATATTTTTTCCTAGTTTGGGAGATATAATCACTAGAAGCACCAAAACTCTATAACACGGTGACACTACCTCTCTCTTGAGTTTCAACATGTATTTTCTTTCTCCATGGGCCAT
>ML777065.1:495718-535327 GCA_009831015.1 Picea engelmannii | reverse complement strand
TATCATATTTTACATAGAAAGTTGTAGTTGTTGCTTTTGTTTATAGTTCACCTAAACTCATTCAATACCTCCCATACATCTAATATCCTCATGTAACATTGGCATTTGTTCTTGCCTTTAGAATATCAATGTCAGGTTCTCCTAACTACCTAAAGTATGGAATGGGGTATAGTAGGAAGGGGACTTGAACTTCAACCTATCCACTAGGATATGTTCACCCTGAGACCTTCAATATATGAATCAACTCTATGGAGAATTGTCTTGTGTCCTAGTAGTGAGTGTGTCTCTCTTTACCATAGCTTCTATGTTAGTGTTTGTCACCTCGAATCTATATTCCTGAGTACCTGATTTATGGAGGTGTTGATGAGTTTTTTGCAACCTCCAAGTGTCTTCTCTACATAATTGGGTAGGCATATGGATCTACTTTTAGGTGAATATGATTTTTCCATACCTTACTTGGTCTAGCCCCTTCTACTCTTATCTTCAATTCTACTATAATCTCTTTAGGCTCATGTTATTTTGTAGTTGTGAACCTCATAGTTTCATTCTGGAACCCATACTTAAATTCTCATATTTACACATCCCCAACATAGGGGTTTGGTGACCTCAATATTTGTTGCAATGCCTAGTTGTGTAGGTAAGGTTTGCAAAGGATATTTCTCTTTTTAGGGGTGATATCACAATACAATTCACAAAATTTCCAAGTGTTTTGGAAATCCATCTTCATAAGAGATATGTATCATTCAATGTTAAATTTGTACCATTGTTCTTTTAAGTATAAAGCATAGACCCTAGCAAGTGGTCTATGTGCCAACATTTTGTAAGATTGTTCAATAATCTCCTCACATACATATGTTAATATTGCAATTTCCTAATCCTTTTTTGTCATTTCTTGCATTTGTTTTACCAGGTCAATTTTTATCTTGGTATTTTCATTACCGAGGACTTCTAAATTTTCATTAAAATCTATTGAGGTTAAAGAAAAATTCTCTTCCAACAAAGTGATTACTTGGTTATGCTCAATGAAAAAAACAAAGCTCTCACCTTTTTATTCTTCTTATTTCTTCCATTGCTACTTCACCTTGAGCAATCAACAACTGTCTCATCAAAACTTTAACTGAATTTGTGGCCACAATGTGTGTTAGAATCCTCTTTTGCAGCCTATTTGAACCATATATCCTTATCCTCTTCGAAATATGCTCAATAACATAGCTACTCTCTTCATGTATCACAAGTGTCTTTTCGTCAACAAGGTTGTTGATTTCTTCTTTTCCTTTAATAATTGGAACCCCTAACAGGGTGGAAGGATCTTCCTGCTATGGGGATTCTAGAATATCAAATGGATCCTTAGCTTGGGCTAAGGTATTTTCCTTTGCAACCCTAGAAATATTTGATTCTAGTTCCTAATCGATTGAGGAGATATCTTCCTACTCCTTCTTCACACTCTGCTACTTCTTATGCAATAGTTGATATAGGCTCTATAGAATCCATGGATTCTTCACCTACTAGTGTTGACAAATGTTCTAAAGCATGTGATGAGTCTTCAATACATGGTTTTGATGCTACATTTTCGTCAGGATGGATAATGAACATGTCCCATGTGAGATATGGTTGTATTCTTCATAATTCATCGAAAACAAATAGTTTAATCAACCCATGGTGTGCTACAAATTCTTATGCTCTCAATTGGACTTCTATATCCATCCTTTGGAGCAACTTCATTAAGTAATATGGAATGCCAATGATCCTCCAATGTCTCTAATGTTCCAAGATCTTAAAATGTTGTGCCAACCTAAAAACCTCGAATTACGATGGCATTTTGCGCAACTGTTGAGAAAAATCTATAGTAATTGCATTGATGTATCCAATGAGTATGTCAAATAATACCATCCATATTGTTTGTTGTAATATATGCTACATGTTAGGATTTCTTTGTATAGGCTCTCATATGTTCAATGTTCCTCCCATGATTTTTTGTGAACTCCATAGTTAATTTTCACTTCTACAATAACCCACACTTTGTGAAATCTATTGCCTATTTCTTAACACTTTCCTTGCTACTAAATTTGGCCAACATTGTCAATATCCATAGTGATATTATAGGTCGATGATTCACACTCATTTCTCATTCGTGGAAAATATGTTTTAGAATTTTTACTATGGTGGAGGGTTGGTGAATCTTCTGCATCCATAACTGCTCATTATTAGTTACCATTATTCACACATTGTTTATGGAGTGATCAAAAATTAATTCAAGTAATAAAGCATCAATACATATGATTAAGCATTTATCAGATTGATGAAGGCATTAAATCCATTATTTATTTTTTTCACCCAAAAGTAATTGTTTTCATTTCTAATTGTAGTTGTTTCCTTCAAAATTGGTGGCACAGATCAACCTGTTTGCTGATGAACTGATAGAGGGTTCATACCATCAATATCAATCACTCCATAGCCATATTTATAATACATTCAATCCCTGTTGCAATAGGGATTTCCTTAATAGAAGGCCCTTCCATACAATCTACCTTTTTAGTCAATTTCAGCTCCCAAAACAAAATTGGTAATCTCATCAACATCTACGCTTGAAAATGACTTCAAGAACAAATTTGGTGTTCTCAATTTAATCGAGATCCTTTAATTGATTTAAAAATTGCAATTGCCCGAGAATTTTTGAATTCCCTCAGTGGGTTACTAATTTTACTGGTTTTAAAATTGAAATTGTAAGAGATGACTCCCTTGGCATTATTTTTTTCACTCCTTTAGACTAGCACTTGGGCGTTGTTTGACATTTTGATAATTATTTTTCAACTATGATTTGGCACTCTTGGATGACATTTCTCCTCAACGATGCCATGTAATGAACCAACCATGCCTCTTGACAAATTGGATTTGAGTGTGTGACACAATATTTGTGAAACCATAAAAATTTGTCCTTCCCTTCTAGCGTCCTATTCCAACAACAAGTTTCTTACTGGAAAACACTTTTAATGTGTAGGAATTATCCATATTTTCTTCATATTTTAACACAATGATACAACACTCAGGTACTAAATTTGATGGTACTGTTCAAAATTCAAGATCTTAAAGGATGAAAAATACACCATCCGAGATGACAACAACAATTTGAAATCTTCTTTGATGTTTTTAACTTCTTCCTGCCAAAACCAAAGTGAAAGAAACCAATGCCATTCGAGGAGACCACATACAACTGGAGTTTTTGAATATGATTGAAATTTCGATTGAAATTTGTGTGCGAGAGCCAAGGAATTTTGTGTGTAACTGAGCAATCTGTGGGATATTTTGTGTGTTGTTGAGCAACATACCCCGAGTTTCTACTGTTTGATTCACTGCATTCCACACCATATCCATAATCCCAAGTCTTTTTAAAGTTCTCAAAGTGAACACAATTAGAATTAGAGATACAGATGCTTGTTGTACACCAGAAACACCATTTCCTTTGTTGGTCAGCGGAAGCAAAACATAGCATATAAGAGAGCATAAAATAATCAAGATGAAACACACATTAAACATTAAACCAAGCACATCATTCATACACTTGACACAGTGATTTATGTGGAAACCCAAATCGGTAAAAAACCACGGGCAATGATTATCGGTCTTCTTCTTATTCAAGGGAGAACTACAATAGCCTTCTTAGGCATACAATCATCCTCTCCTCACACACTCACTCCTCTGCTCTATTCCTGTGTGAATGGAATAATTTTTTTTTTTAAAAACCCCAACATTAGTCCCTCTAGTGACTAACATGTTCATCGCTAGTATTTCCAATTGGTCGCAAACACCAATGTGTTAGTCGCTTGTATTTCCATTTGGTTGCAAACTAGGTCACGAGGTCATTCTAGTGACTAACTGATCCTCCTTCATTTGAACTTCTTAACTAATGGTTTGGTCGCTCTAGAGACTAATATTCATCATTCTACCAACTCATAGTGGTTTATTGACTAAGTTTGTCAGGGTTGTCTTGGTCACTCTTGAGACTAATATTATTCATTTGACCGACTAACATTCGTCGCTAGCCGAACTTTCCCCTATTGTGAATAGGATTCTTTTCCTGGTTGCTAGACTGACGAAGATCCATGTGTGGCCACTAGACCAATGAATGGATTCCACCGAAAAAAAAAAATCATCTTGGTCACAAAAACGACTCTATGCCGATGAAAATTTGTCTCTACTTGGTTGCAAAAACGTTCAAATTTAATAGTGAATGGTTCATATTATTGGTCGGGTATGAGAGAAGAGGTGAAGAGAATTGTGAACAATTGTAAGATTTGTCAATATGTCAAGGGGAAGAAGAAGGAAATTGGGTTGTATCAACCATTTCCTATTCCAAAGAGGCCTTGGGATGAAATAAGCATGGATTTCATGTTGGGATTGCCAAGGAAACAAAGAGGAAGTGATTCCATACTTGTGGTGGTGGACATATTTTCAAAGATGGAACACTTTATCCCATGCCAGAATACCAGGGATGCAACACATGTTGAAAATTTGTTTTTTAGGGAAGTTGTGAGACTCCATGGATTGCCTAGTAGTATAGACTCAGACAGGGATACCAAATTTGGCAGTCATTTATGGAGGATGTTGTGGAAAAATTTGGGGACAGAGCTATATTTTTGTTCTTCATATCATCCAAAAATATTTGGATAGACTGAATTGGTGAATATAAGATTAGGATATTTGCTGAGGAGTTTGGTCACTTAACACCATAGTCAATGGGATCAGATTCTAGCACAAGCCAAGTTTTCATATAATGACTCAATGAACAGGAGCACTAGGAAAAGTCCATTTCAAATCATGTATGGAATGAATCTGAGAGGAGTGTCAGAGTTAAGATATCTAAATAAGAGTGAATTTAGGAGTGTTGGAGCCAAAGACTTTGCTACAGAAATGAAGGAACTTCATAATTAGATCAAGGAGCAGTTGAAAAGGAGTAGCAGTGAATACATGTGCAAAGTTGATCAACACAAGAGGAAGCTTGAATTTGAAGTTGGAGATCAATTCCTAGCACATCTAAGGAAGGAAATATTCCCAAGGGGATCATACAATAAGCTGAAGTTGAAAAATATAGGACCATGTAAAATCATGAGGATGTTTGGTGAGAATGCTTATGAATTGGAGCTGCTAGAAGATGTGGGAATATTGCCCATATTCAACATTGCAGACTTGTATCCTTACAGGGAAGATAGAGACAAAGGATCAAAAGATCAAAGAAATATCCAGTGGGAGAAACAAATGCATGTAGAAGAGAAGCTACATATAGAAAATATCATAGATCAACGAGTTGGTAAGAAGACCAGAAGGAAGATGTATTTTGAATATTTGGTGAAGTGGAAAGGACGACTAGTAGAAGATGCAAATTGGGTTGGTGAAGCAGAGATCCATAATCATGGAAGATCGGTGCAGGAGCTCATGGACAGGAGTCCATGAATTTTTTATCCAAGGGAGTATGATGCAGGAGCATCGCCAGCAAAGCACCAACATGGAGGACTATTGGGCACATTAGCACTCATTTTGAAATGTTTTCAATTTCAAAGATCAGTGTATTAATGTAATATCTAACAAAACATTTTTTTAAGTTATGAACATCTTTAATGACCGGAGGCTGAGCCATCGCATAAGATCAATGGGGGATGTATTTTTTTTATGAGACAGATCAAAGTATAGATTTGGAGCTTGCGCTCTTATCTGTTTGACTCAATATTTATTGTAACAGATGTTAAGTAGTTGATAGCATTTAATTCCGATAGGATATCCTAGAGTAGCTGGAGGGAAGAACTCAAGATATTCCCTTTATATAAAGCTTTGTATTATTTTTGAGGGGAGGCTGCTGAATATAATGTGTACATTTCCACTGTAAGCTAAGAGCTGGGAGATACAAAAAAACATTGTATTAATTCATGCAAGATTCAGTTAATGAATATGGTAGAGGAACATTTTCCCAAATTTGTGTTGTTATATGTCTATTTGAATGAGTTAATGGTAGACTTTCTTTTATTTTTCAATTCTCTGTTATTTCTTGTTCTTGAATCCATGACTGTATTTGCATTATGGAATGCACGAGTCACTGTGAAGAGTGAATAAGTTTCAATTTTTTCTTTTCATTGAGTGAGTGAAAGGCGTGCATAGTTTCTGCAAGGAGTGCGTGACTGATTCTATTTCAACTTGAAATCTCACAAGGGATAATGAAACTTATGTATGCAAGGAGTGCATTGAAATCCACAAGGAGTGCGTGACAAATTTTTCAGACTCCAAAGCTCAAGAGAGATAGCATGAGTCCAACCATGAGAGATAGAAGTGGTTGGAGAATAGTCACAAGGAGTATGAAGCCATCCACAAGGAGAAGTTAATTTCTGAAAGAGAATCTATTGCAAGGCATGCACAAATCAAAAATTCGACAAAGTGTCGAAAGAAGTGTTTGGAGGAACTAGGAGAAACTAAAGAACTAAATATCAGGAGGGAGAGCGATGGAAATATTGAAGGGAATAAGTCCCTAGATTTTTCACTGAAAGTCAGTAGACAATATTCATTCTGAGAGGAGACTAATGATCCCAGTCCGTCACATCTAGAAAATCTACGAGGAGGATAACCGTGGAGCATTTCAGTAATTTGGATTTCGGCAAGTTTGAATTCTTGACAAAGACAAAATCATGAAGTCCGAAGTCACGATCCAATCTCAGTCATTGATCGTGAGAGGAGTATGAGGCAGTGGATTAAGGAATTTGGGAATCAGAACCTCGAAAGTTTGAAGAGAGACACTGATATTTTTGTGAAGTCACAAAACCCGAACCCTTATGGGGTCGACAAATCTGAGGATACGTGTGGTGGGAGTTCAGAGATTCAAAACCACGTGTTTTAGGAAAAGGGAAGGGAGAGTTCGGGATATCCTCGAAGCCCGAATTGTGAACGGATAGGCCCCCGGGAATAGATCAGGTCACCAGGACGAAAAAGGGGCCAAAAGAGTCACTTTGACTCATTATCTTAAACAATCCAAGACCAAGAGGTGGAGCATCCCTTTGGAGGGAAGGGGGTTTGTGCCACCAAACCATTGTCCAACAAAAATGGAAGAATTCGGTAGTGAAGCCATCCGGCCCAGAGGCCTTACTCGGGGGCATTTTCTTGATATCCTCATCAACTTTCTCCTGCGAGATCAATCTCATGAGGGATTTATTTTTCTCAGGGGTGATTAGGGTGGGGATCTGATGTGTGATCCTATGGATGGAAGGAGTCCTATCAAAAGGGGGTTTTGAGAGTTGCTCTATGTAGTAGGTGAATAACTCTTCTTCAATTTATGCATGGTCCAATAGTATATTTCCCCATGAGTCCTCAATCTTTTTAATGTAGTTGATGTAGTATTTATGGATCATGGAACGGTGGAAGGACTTTGTATTTTTTCCCTCTCCTTTAGCCATTAAACTAGATATTTCTTCTTCCAAAGGATCTCCTCCTGTTTGTGGTGGTCCACTAGTTATTTCCTTAGAGTTGTTTCCTCCTCTAGAAAGGTTTATGAATAGCCTAATACGATGGATTCTTGTTGAATGTCTTCCAGGCGTTGTTCGAGGGATTTTTTAGCAAGGAAAATGTCACCGAATAAATTTATATTCCAATCCCGAAGTTGTTGTTTGAAACTTTTCAGGCCCTGTTGGAATATGTACATCGGAGTGCCATACTCAATTTCTACTTTGGCTCACCCGGTGTTGGAGAGCTCCAACAAGTCTGGGTGGGTTAACCATAATTTCTGAAAGGAGAGGGTTTATACTTTGGAGTCATGATTGTATCTACCCAAAGATGGGATGGCCAATGATCTGAGCAAGATTTTGGGAGGATGTCAGCCTCAATGAGTGGGCCCTAAAGCATTATGTTTTCCAAAATTAGAAAATGATCGAGTTTTCTAGCAATGTGCTGAATCCCCTCTCATTTGTTGGACCAGGTAAAGGATCCATTTCTAGTATCAATGTTGATTAGGTTGAGGCTATCTATAAGGTGACTAAACTTGTTGTTGTCTTGTTCCAAGCATTTCAAACCCCGACATTTTTCCTTTAAGGTGAGGATGATGTTGAAATATCCTCCCAAAATCCACTCTCTTTTCCTCTTAGTGTGTTGATATAAGAAAGACTATCTAAGAAGTGATCTTTCTCTTGATTGAGATGAGGGCCATAATCATTAGTAATGACGTTTTCTTTGCTAGATCCTATAGCTCTGTATTTTGTGGTAAGCGTACCTACTGTTGAGAAGGTTGATTCCAAAATAATTGTGGTTGGGTTCTATAAGATATCTAATCCCCCTGCCACCCCCTTAGAGTCAGTATAGGTGAAGTTACAATGCCTCCAACATATTTTGAATTCTTTTTTTGCCATATTGCCTGCACATTTGGTTTACTAGAGTAATAACATATCTTGATCTTATGATTTTACAGAGTTTTGAAGTATCCTTTGTTTGGATCTTCCATTGAGACCTCTAATATTCCAAGGGATGATCTTCATCATACTTAATTGTGGGGAGAGAGAAAAGAGCCTTCCGAGAGGCACTGTATTTTCCCAAAGTTAATCATGAATTTTCCTACCTCTTTGATTAGTTGATGTGTCGACTTGCACCCACATCATTTTCCTTCTTTATGGTTTTTCTTGGGATCTAGATCCATCTCTAGGTGTATTCCTAGGAGGGAGGTGGAACCTGCTATGGAATCGATGAAGAACTTGTGTACTTTCCTTAGTTAGTCCATTGGGATGGATTGTAGTTCTTTTTGGTTGAATTCATCCTCCATTTTATTGAGGTGAATGTCATCAAGTTCCTTTTCATCTATCTGCATTATGATATCACCACCATCGTCATTTAGGGATTTACCTAGTGTTGTGTGGTCTTCGGGATTATGACTTGATAGTTTCTCTAAAACTGGATCAAGGGTTTTCTTTTCTTTGTCTTTTCCTTTTCTTCGTTCTGAAGTTTTGTGGGGGTTTTCAAATTCCTTCGTATCTGGTAGGTTGTTGAGCGCATCAAAGGAATTTCTAGTGGGATCTTGTTGATTCCTGTCTACGTGGATTGTTTTGAGGTCTGCTTTCTACGTCCCTACACTTGGGTGAATCTATCTTGCTTCTTTTCCTCTACTATTGATCATGATGGTACATTGAAGGGGAAGTCTCTGAAGAGATTCCCATGTTTGTGACATTTCCAACATATGAAAGGGATGTGTTTCTAATCAATGGTATAAATCCATTATTCATGTTGATACTCTATGGTGATTGATCCTGGTATGGCTTTGGAGATGTTTATGTAGACACAGATCCATGCAAAGGAAGTGTATTTTCTTTGTTTCGTAGCTTCTGAGGATTTGACATACCTTCCTAGCATATTTCCAATGTCCATATGGATTTCCTCACGCGAGAACTCCTGGGGTAGAGAGTACAGGCGAATCTAGACAGGGGCACGAGAAAAATCTTTTTTTTTCCGGGCAGAAACGATCTGTCCAAAACCTTAGATATAACCCGACCAAGCTGTAGAAGGAGGGACCATTTTTGAAAGCCCTATATTTATCCTCCAGACTATAGAATATGATTTTTGAAGAAGCACTTCGAGTAAGATGTAGCTCATAGTCACCTTTTGGATTCCACCATTGCTTGATCCATTTCGTGATATCCCTTTCTAATGGCCAGATCCCTAAAAAAATTATGATCAAGGTGTGATCTCTTATAAAATGGGTTTGTTCTCGTAGCCTGGTATATTTTATTATATATTTCAGTGTCTCTTGTGCTTGAGGTATACATTTACCTAGTTCCCAGTTCTGAGATTCCTTTGGATGCGATGAATCAGCTTCCATTTCCATGATTTTTCTTGAGCCTTGTTCTTCTTGTAGTAGGTTGATGCAGGAGCATCGCTCATTCATCAAGCGAGCCAGTGCATGGGGTAGAAAAGAAAGATGGATAGCACCAGCATCAAATTTTGAAACACCTTGGAAATTGTTGCGCCGCTCTTTCATGAATCCATTCATAAAGAAGAGCACTTATATTGTATTGTAGATAGGAAGGCATTTATTAGTTTTAATGTTGTTAGATAGGAATTTATTGTACATTTGATAGTTGTAGAATTCGAGAGGGCAAACGGAATATAGGCACCCTCCTTTGTATTATTGTATTCATTCAAAATCATCAAGCATTCAGGATTATTGAGAAAAATAGGAGCAAGAGAAGAGCAAGCAGAGAACTTGTGGAGAACACTCATGTACAGATTGAATTAATAGAAGTGAGCTTTTGATTCAATTTCATGTCTGGTGTTGTTTCTCTGTGTGTGTTGGTTATATGCTCATGAGTTCTTGTTTCCTTGTATGCATTTGCTTTGAATATGATGTGCATGTGATTTCAGGGTTTTAACTGAAGTCTGTGAGAGAGAGGAGAATGAGTTTCAATTGTTTCTATGTCTGAGCCAGGAGATTCCTGCATAGAGTGCAGTCGAATTCATCTGCATAGAGTGCATTAATGAGGCCAGACAGTTAAACTCTTATTCTCATCTGCCTAGAAGTCGATTTGGGTTGAGGAAGTCATGCAGGAGAAGTGCAGGCTGGAACAGAAGTCTCAACAGTTTGTCTGAGAAAAGGAAGACAGGGATTACTGTGGTTGTGAGTACACAGGGTCTAGAAGACTTCAACACTTTGAGAGTTGTTAGAGGTCGAGCACAGGAAGCGTGCGCAAGGTCTCTAAAAGAGTCAGAGTGAATTAAGCTCAGAAGGGATAGTTCCACTGTGAATACTGTGGGAACAGACCCAGGAGAAGTTCCAAACAGGAAGGAGCTTTAGAGCAGAGAAATCTCCAAAAAGGAGAGTCGACGGACAAGGTTCGCAGAAGGAATTCGCAAAATCCCGCTGACCGTCAGATCGTGGAGAAGTTGTGGGGAAGTTAACTCATAGATGCAGGAAGAAATCAAGAGCCATCGCATATCGGCATATCGGGGTTTGCGAGGGCAAGAGTTTCATACTCTTTGAAATCGCGATCCGCGATTTCCCGAAGTCGTTGGAACCGTTGATTTTGACGGTGACAAGTAGCACGAGATCCCGAGGGGTCGGGACTCGGCATTCGACAATTCTCATTGCAAGGAATTTTGACTGGTGAAATCACGATCCCGCGATTCCCGATCACGCGAGAGTAGGAAGTGATGTGGCTGAGTGGGACCACAAGGTTTAGTGGAGTACAGGTGGAGCTGTACCGGAGTTCGAAGGAAGGAAGGTTCCGAAGGCGGAAGACCCCAGCCCACACGTGCATCGGAGATCAGCACATCGGGCATCGGGGAGTGTAATTTCAAGTTGTTGACATCATATATAGTGATTTCCCGATAGGGAAATCCCCGATAAGGAAGAAAACCTTGACCCTTTGACCATCGGGTTTCGGGGAAGTGAAAGACCCGATACTGTGAGCGCTGAACTCGCGAACTCGCGAGTTACGATTTCCAGATAAGCGAAGGGGGATCTGATCTAGGTGGATATCGGGGGCCACCCACCTTTTCCAAATGGCTCAAAACAGTTTTCTGGCCATTTTGGCAATTTACTATTTTTAGCAGGCTTTCACTTTCGAGGCCATTTTGACGGCCTAAATGAAGTTTTTTCGAGAACAAGGTTCTCAATGATATCCAAAGTCATTATTTATCCCCCAAAATGAATCTCCTCGATGATACCTTTCCAACGAGCTATCACATGCCTAAAACGGAGATCGTATGCAAAAGTTACGACCCCAGGAAGTTGATGCACCAACTTACCCAAACGGGGCCCACATGACTTTTGGCGTTTCATCTCCTAGGGTTAGGTTTTTGGATGTCTAGGACTTTTGGCATTCCTTATTATTGTAAAAAGTCCTCCAGAGCCTCATTGTAACCATCTTCTTGCGAATGCGAGTAGCCGTCACATCTCTTCTCAGAGATAAGCTGCCACCATTCTAGTGAGTCTTTCACTCTGTATTTTTACAGTCTCTGTACATTTCTCTGATTAATAGAAATCGTGTATTACTGTATATCTATGTTTATAGTTGCATCTATGATACATTTCTGTTATATTATTGAATATCTGCAATATCTCTGTGCATTTCTTTATTATATCCCCGCTCTCATTTCGTGTCGAAAATAATCCGGATCAGTGGTATCAGAGCAGGCTGCTCTTGATCATTTTTTTCAGTGCATGTCCCCGACGAGGTCCGAGTATAGCAAGTTGGGTCTCGAGTTTGTCTCTCTTGAAGACAGTCTCTCTCACACACCCAAGAAACCCTCAATGGCGGAAGAAAAGAAAATCGACGGAGCAGACGATCCTATCAATCTGTTGCTTGAGCAAGCTCTCACGAGAAAGAGGGACGAAATGATGGAGAAATTTTCCCACATCCTTCAACGCCTGCCGATAGCATCAGGCGCATATTCATCAAGAGACCACTTTGGAGGCACCTCGCCTTTCAAGGTACAGGTTAATTTTGATATTCTCGTATTTGAAGGTCAAATAGATGCAGATGCCCTAGATAAATGGTTAAATCTGCTAGAAGGTTATTTCTTTGTTCATAATTTTTCAAACAAGGAAAAGATCACCTTCACACTCCTTAAGGCTCTCCCCCATGTCAAACATTGGTGGGAAACTTACTGGGAGTAGAGTTCCACAGAGGAATCTGGAATATATGGGGCCGAGCCCACTTGGGATTTTTTTGTGGATGCGGTAAAGGAACAGTACTACCATGTTGGAAACTATGAGGAACAATACATGAGATGGACCACACTACGGCAAGAGAGGGGCCAAGCAGTTCCAAAGTTCACCAATACCTGCCATACCTTGCGCACCAAGCTAGGTATCAAAGACTTCGAACGACATTTGGTTCTGAAATACTGTGGGGCTCTACACAGATACATCCAAACTGAAATGGATTTTCTAGACATCTCATCACTTGGTGCTGCCTATCGATATGCTATTAAAATCAAGTAGAAATTTAAGCACCAGAACAAACGGGAGTTCGGGTCTACAAATCCACAACAATCAAAGTATGACAAAGACAACCCCAACAAACAGTCTACCGAAAACCAGTCCAAGCCACAGGAAAAGAAGGGTCATGGGAAGACAAAGAAGGACACTGGAAAATGGTGCGATTTCCACAAAATCCCCTTGCACAACACCGATGAATGTCGCTCAAAACAATCATCGGTGGCCGAGATCAAAGACAAGGAGCCGAACCCTGATTCAGAATCTGATTCTGAAAATACTGGTAAAAGATAGATCATCGATGCAGACCCCACTGCTATTGTCGCGACCGCAACAATTCAACCAGAAGAACCAATAGATCCAGAAGAGGGGGAGCGCCTTTTTCATTCACAAATGTGGGTGAAGGGGACCCCACTGCATTTTATTGTTGATAGAGGAAGCCAAAATAACCTCATCTCAGCAGAGGTCGTCAAACAGTTGGGATTGTCGACAACACCAAACCCGCAACCATACAACATTGGGTGGCTTCACCAAGGACGAGATCTTCGTGTCAGCCAACAGTGTCGATTTTCATATGGAATCCAACCCTTCAAGTATGAGGTATTATGTGATGTTGCCCCATTGGATGTCTGTGATGTTCTCTTGGGCCAACCATATATGTGGAAACACCATGCTATCTATGAGTCTCGACCGCGTAGTGTCATTATTACTATGGGGGGTCATCTCTACAGGATACCAGAGGTAGTTCCAACTACTGCCCCACCTAAACAGTGCTGCAAGGTAGTATCTCATACTAGAAAATTCATCTTCTCCACAATCTATTCAAAGGGTGAACAGAAGGATACTGCAGCCTCCACAGCTTCAGCCAAAGCACCTTCTATCCAACAGAAGCAGGTCGACAAGGTTGCAACAAAGCACAAATATTCCTTCTACACATAATCATCTAAAATAGCCAGACTGGTTAAAAAGGTCCAAACCTTCCAGCCACAGGTTCGTGACAGATTTCCACAAACTAAGTAGCCTGACTTCTCCAGCAAGACAAGCAGCTCACCAAGATGCAGATTCAACAAATGCTTTTCCCTCTCCCCTGGGAACTCAATGCAATGGATACCATTTCTTCCTAAGGAGGGAGGATTGATCCAGGTGGATATCGGGGGCCACCCACCTTTTCCAAATAGCTCAAAACAGTTTTCTGGCCATTTTGGCAATTTACTATTTTTAGCAGGTTTTCACTTTCGGGGCCATTTTGAGGGCCTAAATGAAGTTTTTTCGAGATCAAGGTTCTCAATGATAGCCAAAGGCATGATTGAGCCCCCAAAATGAATCTCCTCGATGATACCTTTCCAATGAGCTATCACATGCCTAAAACAAAGATCGTATGCAAAAGTCACGACCCCGGGAAGTTGATGCACCAACTTACCCAAACGGGGTCCACATGACTTTTGGCGTTTCATCTCCTAGGGTTAGGTTTTTGGATGTCCAGGACTTTTGGCATTCCCGATTATTGTAAAAAGGCCTCCAAAGCCTCATTGTAACCATCTTCTTGTGAATGCGAGTATCCGTCACATCTTTTCTCAGAGATAAGCTGCCACCATTCTAGCGAGTCTTTCACTCTGTATTTTTACAGTCTCTGTACATTTCTTTGATTAATATAAATTGTGTATTACTATATATCTATGTTTATGATTGCATCTCTGATACATTTCTGTTATATTATTGAATATCTGCAATATCTCTATGCATTTCTTTATTATATCTCCGCTCTCATTTCGTGCCGAAAATAATCCGGATCAGGATCGTGGTAGGAGTTACTGTGGGTAGTGAGAACTCCCGAGAGGAGTTGGAAGAGCTCTTTGACTCTTCGGGCCCGTGTGAAAGAAGGTCCTGGTGATCGTGACCATTCTCCGAGGAGCGGGAGGGGTTGCGTCATTTGTGGTATCAGAGCGGGAGAAGAGTTCTCTTTGTTCCGGTAGCAGAGAGAAGCGGATACACCATGCCGTCGAGAAGAGAAAGGAAGTCGCCTGATCGAGAAGACAGGGATGCCCGAAGAAGAGGTAGGATGGCAGGGAATCCATAAATAGAGCGCCAGATGTGAGATATCAGAGCAAGGCTTGAGGAGATGGAGACTGCGCAGAGACGCGGAGCTGGTGCAGGAGATTTTAGTGATTCCGAGGTGGAAGAAGAAGCTGGACACGATGCAGAAGAAGTCACAGCAGAGGATGCTTCAACCGAGCGGTTGATCAAGGCCATCACTAGGATGAGCTCAAAGACCAAGATGGACATTCTCGTCTATGAGGGGAATCTATATGTAGAAGAGTTGTTGGATTGGATCCGAGCACTCGACACCTACTTCGATTACAAAGATATCGAAGAGGACAAGAAGGTAAGGCATGCTGTTACCAAGTTGAAAGGACATGCAGCCTTATGGTGGGACGAATTGCAGGTTGATAGGCACTGCAAAGGCAAACATAAAATCAAAAGATGGGACAGGATGATCGCTAAGATGAAAGCGAAATTCATCCCCAGGGACTACCAGATCACACTGTTCAGGTGGATGCAGAACCTGAGAGAGAAGTTGATGACGGTGAAGGAGTACACCGAGGAGTTCTACAGGCTCAACATTCGAGCAGGTCATCGGGAGAGTGATGATGAGAAGGTGGCGAGATACCTGAATGGGTTGAGATATGACATTCAGGATGAATTAAGCATGCTAACCATTAGGACGGTGGAAGATGCTTACCAATTGGCTCTAAAAGCCGAGGAGAAGCTAAGCCGTAAGAAAGGACAGCGAAGGCGAGGTAGGAGTCAGCCCAGAGGCAAAGCAGTTGCCCAAGAAAGAACTTAGAAGCCCAAAGAGGACTGGAAGAAACCTCAGGGTAAGGTTGAGAGAGGGGGAACCTCACAACAAAGGAAGCCACAACCTGAGCAGAGAAGACAACAAACTGATCAACGAGGAGATTATGCTAATGCGAACGCTCTTCCACGTACCAGAGGTAGAGGAAGAGGCCGAGGAGGAATCATCACATGTTTTACATGTGGGAAGGACGAACATAAATTCATTGACTGTCCAGACAGGAAAATGGATAGAGGAGAATCCCACATCACAGAGGCGCAGAGGTGTGATGTTGAGAATGAAGACACCGGAAGTGGGAAGTCACTGACAGTGCATAAAGTCCTTTTGACACCTGAGAAAGAGGTGGAGGACACAGCTCAGAGAACCAGACTATTCAGGACCGTGTGCAAGACCAAGGGCTGGAAATGCAAGGTCATTGTGGACAGCGGAAGCACCGTTAATCTCGTTTCAACTAAGATGGTGGAGAAACTAGAGCTGGAGATGACCAATCACCCGAGTCCATACAAAGTATCATGGTTGAAAAAAGGACACCAGGTAAGTGTTACGAAACAATGCTTGGTTGAATTTAAAATGGGTGAATATAGGGATAAAATTCCGTGTGATGTTATTCCCATGGATGTCTGTCATGTATTATTGGGTAGACCATGGCAGTATGATCGAAATGTTGTTCATGATGGGAGAATGAATACATATACCTTGGAGAAGGATGGGAAAACACACACACTACTTCCGATAAAGGATAAGGAAGTAAAACCAAAAGTTAGCAGCACGATACTTCTCATGAGTGGGAAAGAGCTTCTCACAGAGATGGAGAAGAAGGAAGATCCACAATTCTTTGTGGTCAGGAAGCCGAGAATTATCTTGACAAGCACAAGAGTGGACGACTTACCAGATGAGATTTAGGAACTGTTGGGAGAGTTCACTGATATCATCATGGATAAACTACCATGTTTGTTGCCACCGATGAGGAGTGTGAGTCACCACATTGACCTCATACCTGGAGCAAGTTTTCCGAATAAGGCCGCATATAGGTTGACAGCTCAGGAGAATGAGGAGGTCAAAAGGCAAGTGCAAGATTTGCTGGACAAAGGACTGGTCAGAGAGAGTCTGAGTTCATGTGCTATTCCGACAGTGCTAAGTCTGAAGAAGGATGGAGACTGGAGGATGTGTACAGACTCTAGAGTGATAAAAAAAATCACCATCAAGTACAGATTTCCACTGCCGAGAATGGATGATATGATGGATTCCCTGAGTGGGGCAAATTATTTTTCGAAGATTGATCTCAAGAGTGGATATCACCAGATTCACATGAGAGAGGGTGATGAATGGAAGACAACATTCAAGACAAACGAAGGTTTGTATGAATGGCTGGTCATGCCGTTTGGCTTGACGAACGCACCAAGCACATTCATGAGGCTGATGAATGAAGTCCTGTAGGAATTCATTGGAAAGTTTGTAGTTGTATATCTGGACGACATACTGATTTTCAGTAAGACCAAGGCTGAACACTTGAAACATTTGGCCATTGTGATGAGAAGGTTGCAGCAAGAGAAGTTGTTAGTCGATTTGAAGAAGTGCTCATTTTTGCAGACAGAGCTCATTTATTTGGGTTTTGTTATCTCAGTGAATGAGTTGAAAATGGATCCTGAGAAGGTGCAAGTGATAAGGAATTGGCCATCACCCCGAAATGTTTTCGAGGTGAGGAGTTTCCATGGACTGGCTAGTTTCTACCGAAAGTTCATTCGGAATTTTAGTGGGATTAGCGCAACAATGATGGACACAGTGAATAAGTGGCATAAAGTTTTTCATTGGACAGTTGAGGCTGAAAGGAGCTTCAATCTGTTGAAGTGGAAGATTACAGAGCAACCAATTCTGGTGTTGCCTGACTTTCAGAAGACATTTCAGGTGAAATGTGATGCCAGTGGGTATGCTGTTGGAGGGGTCTTGAGCCAAGATGACAGGCTAGTTGCATATTACAGCGAGAAAATGGATGATGCAAAGATAAAATACTCCACATATGATAAAGAGTTTTATGCCATTATACAAGCATTGAAGAAGTGGAGGCACTACTTGATACCCAAGGAATTTGTATTATACAGTGATAACCATGCATTGCAGTTTATAAGTCAACAAGAGAAGCTGAATCAAAAGCATGCAAAATGGGTAGAGTACATGCAAAATTTCACGTTTGTGATTAAACACATTTCAGGAACTGCTAACAAAGTGGCTAATGCTTTGAGTAGGAAATGTTTGCTGCTGCAGGAGTTCAGAGTCAAAACATTGGGTTTTGAAAATCTGAAGGACATGTATGCTGGAGATGCAGACTTCGGAGAAGCTTATGAAGCAGCCAAGAACCCAGTTCTCAGAGATCGGAGCCCGTGGATAGATTTCATGATCCAGGAAGGATTGTTTTTCCGAGGCAATCAACTGTGCATTCCAGATTTCTCCATGAGGGAGAATTTGGTAAAGGAAAAGCACAACGGAGGCTTAGCAGGTCATTTTGGGCATGAAAAAACATTCGCGAAGTTGAGCGAATCGTATTTTTGGCCAGCATGCGCGCAGATGTCAAAAGGTTTGTTGAAAAATGTTGGATTTGTCAACATTCGAAGGGCAGGAAGAAGAATGCAGGTTTTTATCAGCCATTGCCCATACCAGAGAGGCCGTGGGAGGTGATCAGCATGGATTTTGTTCTAGGTTTGCCGAGAACGCAGAGAGGAGTTGATTCCATATTTGTGGTGGTAGACAGGTTTTCTAAAATGGCACATTTCATACCGTGTCAAAAGACCAGCGATGCGATGCACATCGCAAACTTGTTTTTCAAAGAGATTGTCAGACTGCATCGATTGCCGAGGAGCATAGTCTCGGACAGGGATACGAAATTCATAAGTCATTTTTGGAGGACGCTATGGAAAAAGATGGGGACTAATTTGGCATTTAGTTCAGCATACCATCTGCAGACAGATGGACAGATCGAGGTGGTCAATAGAAATCTTGGAGACTTGCTGAGAAGCCTGGTGACAGAGCACCATAGCAGTTGGGACCAGATCTTGCCACAGGCAGAATTCACATACAACGATTCGGTGAATCGGAGTACAGGAAAAAGTCCATTCCAGATTTTGTATGGGACATAGCCGAGGGAAGTTTCTGAACTCAGGGAGTCAAGACAGGCTGAAACTAGTAGTGCTAGTGCAGAGGAATTCGCTTAAGCGATGTAGGAACTTCACAGTCAGGTGAAGCAGTGACTGATGAAATCAAATCAAGAATATAAGCGCAGAGCCGATCAGTGGAAGAGGCAACTTCAGTTTGAAGTTGGTGATTTGGTTCTGGCACACTTAAGGAAGGAAAGGTTCCCAAGGGGAACATATAACAAGCTCAAGATGAAGAAAATTGGGCCATGCAAAGTCCTGAAGAAATTCGGGGAGAATGCATATGAAATTGAGTTGCCAGAGGGCATCGAGATATCTTTGATTTTTAATATTTTGGATTTATACCCATACAGGGCTGGAGAAGTAGAAGCTGGAACTAAGGAACCAGTGGTCCAGTGGTAGAAACAATTACCAGTAGCCGAGAAGCCGCAGATGGAGTGCATACTGGACAAGCGAGTAGGAAAGAAGACCAGGAGGAAGCAGTATTTTGAATACCTGGTAAAATGGAAGAATCACCCAGTGGAGGATGCCAGATGGGAGACAGAAGCAGTGATACAAAAACATGGGAAGACTATGCAGGATCTCATGGACAGGAGCCCATGAAATCTTTCAAGCCGAGGAGTATGATGCAGGAGCATCGCTCACTCATCAAGCGAGCCAGTGCGTGGGGCAGAAAAGACAACTGAATAGCGCTAGCATCAAATTTTGAAACACCTTGGAAATTGTTGCGTCGCTCTTTCATGAAGCCATTCATAAAGAAGTGCACTTGTATTGTATTGTAGATAGGAAGGAATTTATTAGTTTTAATGATGTTAGATAGGAATTAATTGTATATTTGATAGTTGTAGAATTCGAGAGGGCAAATGGAATATAGGCACCCTCCTTTGTATTATTGTATTCATTCAGAATCATCAAGCATTCAGGATTATTGAGAAAAATAGGAGCAAGAGAAGAGCAAGCAGAGAACTTGTGGAGAACACTCATGTACAGATTGAATTAATAGAAGTGAGCTTTTGATTCAATTTCATGTCTGGTGTTGTTTCTCTGTGTGTGTTGGTCATATGCTCATGAGTTCTTGTTTCCTTGTATGCATTTGCCTTGAATATGTTGTGCATGTGATTTTAGGGTTTTAACTGAAGTCTGTGAGAGAGAGGAGAATGAGTTTCAATTGTTTCTCTGTCTGAGCCAAGAGATTCCTGCATAGAGTGCAGTCGAATTCATCCGCATAGAGTGCGTTGATGAGGCCAGACAGTTAAACTCTTATTCTCATCTGCCCAGAAGTCGATTTGGGTTGAGGAAGTCGTGCAGGAGAAGTGCAAGCTGGAACAGAAGTCTCAGTAGTTTGTCTGAGAAAAGGAAGACAAGGATTACTATGGCTGTGAGTACACAGGGTCTGGAAGACTTCAACACTTTGAGAGTTGTTGGAGGTCGAGCACAGGAAGCGTGCGCAAGGTCTCTAAAGGAGTCAGAGTGAATTAAGCTCAGAAGGGATAGTTCTGCCGTGAATACTGTGGGAACAGACCCAGGAGAAGTTCCAAATAGGAAGGAACTTTAGAGCAGAGAAATCTCCAAGAAGGAGAGTCAACGGACAGGGTTCGCAGAAGGAATTCGCGAAATCCCGCTGACCGTCGGATCGTGGAGAAGTTGTGGGGAAGTTAACCCGTAGACGCAAGAAGAAATCAAGAGCCATCGCATATCGGCATATCGGGGTTTGCAAGGGAAAGAGTTTCATACTCTTTGAAATCGTGATCTGCGATTTCCCAAAGTCGTCAGAACCGTTGATTTTGAAGGTGACAGGTGGCACGAGATCCCGAGGGGTCAGGACTCGGCATTCGACAATTCTCATTGCAAGGAATTTTGACTGGTGAAATCGCGATCCCATGATTCCCGATCGCGCGAGAGTAGGAAGTGACATGGCTGAGTGGGACCACAAGGTTTAGTGGAGTACAAGTGGAGCTGTACTAGAGTTCGAAGGAAGGAAGGTTCCGAAGGCGGAAGACCCCAGCCCACACGTGCATCGGAGATCGACACATGGGGCATCTGGGAGTGTAAGTTCAAGTTGTTGACATCGCAGATAGCGATTTCTCAATAGGGAAATCCCCGATAAGGGAGAAAACATTGACCCTTTGACCATCGGGTTTCGGGGAAGTGAAAGACCCGATACTGTGAGCGCTGAGCTCGCGAACTTGCGAGTTTCGATTTCCCGATAAGCAAAGGGGGATCGTGGCAGGAGTTACTGTGGGTAGTGAGAACTCCCGAGAGGAGTTGGAAGAGATCTTTGACTCTTCGGGCCCGTGTGAAAGAAGGTCCTGGTGATCGTGACCGTTCTCCGAGGAGCAGGAGGGGTTGCGTCATAGGTGATCTCTGAGGTGCAGTGGTGGTTCGAAGGAGAGTTGTCGGGATTTTAACCCATCCTTTTCATTGGTTGTGGAATTCCTATAATAGGGTTTTTTCATCTTTTCATTTGAGTTCATGCTACGTCGGGAGGTCCTGTCGAATCTGTGGGTAAAGTGTTGCTCAGATCAGTGCAGAGGAGGGTCTGATGCCGTAGAGGGTAGAGCATGTACTCCGTGGAAACTCTATGCTTATCCTATCCCTTGACTTATGCAATTAACATCTTGATATTATCTTATACAAATTTATTTTTACCTTTTTCTATATAGATCTAAAATGCTTAATAATTCATTGGACAAATTGAATAAGTAATGATAGGGTCGATTTCATGTTGATATTATCTTATACAACTTTCTTCTTACCTTTTTCTATATAGGTCTAAAATTCTTAATAATTCATTGGAAAAAATTTATTTTTCAATTCGTAGGTTTTCAATCCATTTTATTTGGCTAAGTTACCCACCCTTATCTTTGAGTTTCAATTTTTGTTTGGTGGGATAATATGCTAATGTTCCTATGACTTATTATTCCCTGTCGAAGGCGTAGAGGGACTATAGCGATCGATAATTCGTTGACTTCATATTAGTTTGTCCTTTGACTACAAATATTTGCATAATCTCTATTGTTGGAACTAGAAAACTAAAAACATTGATTTGTATATAATACAAAATACCATATATGTCATGATATGATTGGATAACATATTGGAGGTCTTATTGCAAGCTTTGATATTCCCAATGTTTTATATGTTAGCATATCCAAAGTTTTTGATCATCTACAGTCTTTTTGAATTTTTACTATTTTTATTAAAATGTTTAGATATCCAAAGTTTTGAGAATTGAGAGTCAATTTTTTATTAGTTGACTTCATATTAGTTTGTCCTTTCACTAATTTGTTTTTTTCATAGTCTCTGTTGTTCGAACTATTGCCACTATTATTATTACTATTTTTTTTATTGTTGTTATTTTATATTATTAGAAAATATTATAATGTTTATTTTGCATACGTAATAGACCTGCCACACTGCATTCTTTCTTAAATGTTTACACAGCACGAGGCCCTTTAACGGCCCTGGTAGACTTAAATGTTTTCCTAATAGGCCTCACAGCCTTAAATGTTTACTTACCAAGCCTATTACAATACATTTTCCTCCAATGTTTTTTATGCAATGTTCTCTGCATTGAATATCGGAAATATTGTTCTTCAGCGGCATTACTGGTTCACTAGTTGATGGTTTCTCATTACTTGTTCAATGGTTTCTTGTTCTCCTATTGTCATTTCTCTTGTTTTCCTATTGGTATTGTTGCAGTGTGCCTGCTTGGGACTCTGCAAACGTGATTGGAACTATTCTTCTATCGTTACCAATTGACGGGTGGGTTTCATTGCCATGTTTACCTTCCTATTCATTGTTTGATGTTTGTTATTTCCAGTTTGCGAGTGAAAATTTTTCAATACTGGAGATGCCTGAGTCAAAATCCTCTTGCAGAACATCTTTGTATGTGAGGATAAAATACGATTTCCTTTTCTTATATGTCATTGTGGCTGTGATAGAGGTGGGTTCTGTGTTGAGCATTGGTGTTCAGGAACGAGATGAAGAAAACATTACAATCCTTCTTCTTTGGTCGTAGTAGTCACATACAAATATGTGATGCAAGAGGATTTTGATGGCTCCCAGTATTGAAAATTATTACTTGCAAAATGGGAAAAAAACAAAAAATGAATAGGGATGCAACCATGGCACTGAAAGTACAACATAAGTGCAGTTCCAATTGCGGATTCAAAATACCAACTGTGCAAACTACAACTTTCTTAAATGTTTACATAGTAGGAGGCCTTTGGACAGTCCTCACATCCTTAAATTTTTACCTAACAGGCTTCACAGCCTGAAATGTTTTCTTAACAGGTGTGTTACAATACATTTTCCTCCAATTTTTTGATACAATCTTGTCTATAGTGGATTTGGCCAATATTGATCTTCACCAACATTCCTGGTTAACTAGTTGATGCTTTCTCATTGGTTTGTCGGATGATGCTTACTGGTGTTTGATTCAACTTTACAGAGTTGAGGTCTTGTAGCTGCTGTTTGGCCTTTTGGTACTTGTTCACCATCTTGTTGTTTGCTTCAACTTTGAAAGGTTGGGGTCCTGCATCCGCAGTTGGACATGTTGTTTCAATTTTTAAACCAGAGGTTGCGCCTCTGTCCTTCCCCATTCACTGGTGGGTCTCAGTGCTACGGTGCATTCTTGCATTACTTAATAGGCATGTTATAATACATTTTCATCCAATTTTTTTTTTTTTTATAGTGTTGTTTGCAGTGAATATGGGAAATATTGTTCTTCAACGACATTGTTGGTTCACTGGTTGATTCTTTCTTGTTACTTTTTCACTGGTTTCTTGTTTTCCTGTTGTTGTTTCTCTTATTTTCTTGTTTCTCTCATTGCAGTTTGCACACTTGGGATTCTGCAACCATAGTTGGAACTACGCTTCTGTCATTCCCCATTGACGGGTGGGTTTTGTTGCTATGTTTACCTTGTATTCGTTGTTTGTTGTTTGCTATTTCCAATTTGCAAGTGAAAAATTTAAATGACGGGGATGCAAAACATTTTCATATGTGACTACTACGACCAGAGAAACATGAGAGTGATGATGAATTGGTGTTGTTCTTGACATCATTGTTCACATAGATCATGCCTCTGTCGCAACCATAGTGACATGGAAAAGATTGAAAAACCTATGACAGGTGCATCCAATAGAATACACAAAGAACATGAAATAAATCATATTGATACTATGCAAATGATACGTGCACATGGAAATGGATTGTGTAATCTTCAACAAATCTCTGCTCAACAAACATTCGACATTGCACTTTCCCTTCCTCCGGACTATGGTTCAAGGAAATGTGTCTTCAGAAACACATCTCCACTTGAAAAATGCAAATTGGAACATGCTTTTTTAGTTGGGCCACCAAAAATACTATTAAAATAAAATAATATGAAAATTTTCACAATAGATATAAACAACATCTCTTTGGACTTGAACCAGAGTTTTTCGAGCTCTAACCATATTTCATAGTTGAGAATGTTTTTCCCATTGTTAATGTGTTTCTATGGCTTCATAATTATCAAACTAAGTGTTGTTGTGTGAGGGATAAACTTCTTCTCTCCCTTTATTTTTCCTCTTCTATACTTACCCGTTTTTCCCTTTTCTTCTTCCCCTCTATTATCCTTTTCTAGTTCTATACTTAGTCATGTTTCTGTTCTCATGGGTTATGGGGGTGGAGAACTGAAAAATCATCATATCCATCTATGTTCACATCACGAGTCCGATCGATCGTCGTTCGTTTGCATACTTATCCAATTTTATGACCATGGATTTGCGGATAGGCACTATTGAACTCCGGTGCCCCGTGTTCGAGGTATACATATTGTAACAAAAAATTTGGTGATCTACAATTTGACCCCAGAATCTTTGAACTCACAAGCCTAAATTTACCTATGATGACTCCATCTGACTGACCCACCTTTCCATACTTATTCAAGACTTCAAAGTTTCATGTGTTCACGAACTCTTGGGTTGAAAAAAACTTTGAAAGCATTTTTCACTCCTCTCCATCCCCGCCACCTTCCACCCTTCCCAATGCACATTAATTATGATTTTACTAGTGACAACTCAACAGAAAGCTTCAAAAAGATTGGCATTAATAAGTGGAAAGCTCAAGGACATGTCCCATTAAAATGCATTAACGGGCGAATATTATGGGATCTGATGTTCTTTTTGTGTCCATATTGAATTAGCAAAAATTGTTGGTTATTTTATTTTTTTAAGGCATAATCATAGTAAGAGTATAATATTGTGCTACCCCACTATCATCCACAAAGGTATTGATGTCATGTCCCTCTTTCATACTGTGCATATATTATAGGTTTTCATATTTGAGAATATACTTGCATATGGAAATGTTAACTCATATGTTATTAGTCACAACTCACCACACATATTCGAAAAGATTTTCATTAATAGGTGAAAATATCGAGGACATCTTCCATTAAAACACATTAAACCAAGATTTATAGAATATTATACTATCATCCTCCAACGTTCATTTTAACTACTTATTCCCATTTCCCTCTATCATCGAAAACATGGTCTTTAAGGTGCCTTCGTTGTGATTTTCTTGGTCATCCACATGTGAGACGACTTAGAGATTCCATTCAAGCCCAATTGAAAGATGAGGGAATGGTTTCATGTGATGTCATCTTTGAGAGAATTGTTTTTTGTTAGCCAACAAAAAATTCAGGTATCTTATGATTCATATTCTCCCTGTATTCAATCATTTGGTTGGTTGAATGACCTGCCTGAAGATTTGTATGTTAAAATTCTTTGTTTTGTTACAAGAAATTGGAAGGGGATTTCAAGTCACCTGCAAAATTATCCTTTGTTGCAGTATATAGATTCTTCCAATAACACAGATTTGGAAAGTGTATCAAATCCTGCAAACCACATAAGAATTTATCTTTCGTCAGAGGAGTCACACATATTGTGACTTGCAAAATTGTCTGGAATATTCGGAAATGATGCCAAATATTGCTCCATGTGCGAATATACTTAGAAGGAAATTATAAATTTGTATCCTCATGAATGTGAGAAATCGTATGGGTGGTTGAATCAACATCCTAAAATTACAGAAGTTTCTATTTCAAAGTTTGTTGAAAGACTTATGGGTATGGTAACAGACTTGACAAAAAGTCAACTTCTTTGTCAAAGTTTGTTTACTGACCTATGGATGTAGTAATATACTCCACATGCAATCAACTTTCTATCGGTACTGCACATTGTTTTCACTATTATTATGCATGTGCTTGTATATGGATCGAGGAGCTTGCTGCTCTTTGCAAGAATATTCTCTTGGTAGTTGAAGGTGGGTATATAACCAAGGAACAAGGCTCTCAAAATTTTCTAATGTATGCATCGACATGTAACTAGGAAAAGTTAATGGGAAAGAATTTTGGACTATGGACTTTGCAACACTTTCTAAAGATTAATTTATACTACCACCTTCTACAAGAAGTTTGACATATTCAGGTAATGATTTGGTTTCTTAAGATCACCATTTACTACCACCTTCCTGTAATCATTTTGTTTCATTCTTTAGAGGAGACCTTGATGTGGTGGATATTACAGAGTTGTTTCCATAGAATATCAATCTTCTTGTTGTTTCTCATACTTTGAATAAGGAGAATGCATTTCTTCTGTTGCAGTAGATCCGATATTTGAAAAAAATCAGAAGTTGCTCGATGCTTGAAGTATTGACTTGTCTAGTTCAAATAAATCTCCATGGCCTTGCTACAAGCACCTCTGGAGTTGGTCATCAGGATCACAGGTCGATAAGCACAAAGTGCCTTCTTGGTCATAGAGTGCTTCCATCACCAACTTGTGTTTGCATAGGTTCTTTTACTGCTACCTTCTTTCTTTTTCCTGGTGGTGGATCCTTCTATCCCAATGAACATGATGGAAATAAACTAGCTCTAGGGAATTTGATTGGTTCCAGGGATCTGAGTTGACTATATATTAATTTCGATTAACTTAAAAAGTTTTATGTGTGCAACCTAATGTTAGACATAGAAAATAAAGATTATTGTTTTTTAAAATATAGGACAATGTATTTTTTTAACACATGACTATTTGAAACGTTTTAGGCGTTGTTTGGGATTCACGTCCTTCAAGGATGCTAATTAATTACACAATTAATATTTCTTGTGCCAATGAAATCGACCCGTCGTTGACTATGGAAATCACATTAACACTGCAATGCCAGATAATAGATGTCTAACATGCAGCTAATGTCGAGGTCATCATCGCATAGGAAACCCAACCTCCAAATATTTTATGGACTCAAAGAAACACTAAAGTCGATGCTCTTTGCATCTTTTACAGTCCTCCAATCTAACTGCTTTGACAATGAAAAACCTTCTTGTTCACTGCATTACCTCCCTGCACTCAATGGCACTTTTCCCATTGCCACTTCCATTTTTAATGTCTGAAGATGAAGCTATCTGGAACTTGGAGTCATCACCAGTGTGGATGTTTGAAGATGGAGCTACCTGGATCCTAGGGTCATGACTTGTTACACTTGACATTATTAGCAGTAGTGATCGAAAGTTGATTGTATGTCGAGTCTTCTACTACATCCAGAGGTTGCTCAACAAACTTTGAGATGGAATATGGTTGTCTATCAAGTCTGTTACAACTTTGAGATAGAAGGTTCTATAATTTTATAATGTTGATTCAAGCATGCATACAGTTTCTCACCTTCGTGAGGATCCAAATTTATCATTTCCTTCTGAGTGTATTTGGGCATGGAGTAATAATTGGCGTCACTTATGAATATTCCAGACCATTTTGTGAGCCATGATGTCTACCACTCCTATGACAAAAGATATATTCTGGTGTGATCTGCAACATTTGATACACTTTCCAAATATGTGTTGTTGTAAGAAGCTATATACTTCAACAAAGGAGCATTTTGTGGGTGACTTGAACGTCCCTTCCAATTTACAGTAATAAAACAAAGAAATTCAACATACAAATATGCAGGAAGGCCTTTCAACCAAATAGACGATCGAATATAGGGAGAATAACAGTCACAAGATACTTGGATTTTTTTGTCTCGGCTTCTATTGGTTGACATAATATTTTTCCCCCAAAGATGACATCACATAAAACCACTCACTCGTCTTTGAATTGGGACTAAATCACATCTCTAAGTTGTCTCAAATGTGGATGATGAGGAACATTACAAGGAAGGCACCTTAAACCCCAAGTTTTCGATGATAGAGGGAAATTAACACTTAGCAAACTATGGAATGTTGAATAAAAAGCTAATGCAGGCAGGCCATATATAGAAGAGACAAACTACTCAAGAAGTTGGGATAAATGTAGTTGGAAACATCCATGAAGTCCAAGATCTGAAATTGATATTCAACTCATCTTTTTTTTACCAGGCAAGAATTTGATGATCAAGTTGAAATCTATAAAAGACTGTCTACAAGCTTGATACTTGTACATATTTGTTGTTTTTGTTAGTGGGAGCCCCAATTGTAGTCATTATGGAAAACTCATTTAAATTTCAAAGAATACGTGGTGAACTATTTCAAGACAACTATTTTGGGAAATAATATCAGTTGTATTTTGTAACCCAGTTTGTTTGAATATAATATTTTTGAGGTTTTTGTATGGTGTTTTCCAATGTCCAATATTGTTTTTTTTAATTTTATTTTGTATTTTTTTTTTTAAATTGACTCATTTTCCTGTACAACTATTGATAGATGAATTCAATGTCTTCCTACAAGAATTTAAGACTCTCTTTGATCTATATTTAAACATGCACAAAAAACCTTTTTCCTCTTGCCCAACACTTCGATTTAAATAAAAGCTACTATATTCACTCCTTACTTTACATGGAAGAATAATTTGTGATAAGAAATAGTTATGTGGCGCCCACCCTATACTTAGGAAACAAATGGGTGGACATGTCCTGCTTTCATTCTTCAGGGCCCATAAAAAGAATGAATTAATGACTCTATTTCAACAAGGGAACTCAGGTGTTGGTGCATGTTCCTGTTCAATTTTGTGCATATATTACAACTTCTTCTATTCGATCATATCCTTGCATATAAAAAATGTTATGTCATATATATATTCTATTTATTATGGGTTTGAATGAAATTTGTGAACCGAAAAACACCCTGCAAATTGGAAGATGCTTTGCATTTGGACCACAAATAATCTATTAATATATATTAATATGAATACTATTGGAATAAATATAAACAAATTCTCTTTGAACTTGAAGTTGTCTTTGTCAACCCCCAAGTATATTACATAACTGAGATTAAATGTTGGTTTCTTCCTTTGTTTTACCTTCTCTAGACTTACCTTTTTTTCCCTTGTCTTCTTCCCCTCTATTATCCCTTTGTGGTTCTATACTTAGTCACATTTCTATGATCACGACTTCCCAGGTTGGCGAATTGGAATATTCTCATCTTCATCTATATCTTCACATCATGAGCCCGATTGAGCTCGGTCCCTTTCAATACTTAGCCAATTATTTGACCACTGGGTCCCAAGTTAGCGCTATCAAACACTTATGCCCCATGTTCCGTCATATACATCTTGCACCCAAAAACTTCCATGATATGGAATATACGCTTTTACTAGTGAGAACTCACCAGGGGTTAGAAAAGATTGGCATTAATAAACAAACAATGGATGTTGTTCTATGAGATACTTACCAATTTTTCCCTTTTCTTGTTCCCCTCAATTATCCCTTTCTGGTTATATACTTAGTCACCTTTCTATCATCATGGGTTCCTGAGTTGGCAGACTAACAGATATTCATCTCCATCTATATCCTCACATCACGAGTCCGACCAAACACCTTTCCTTTCCATACTTATCCAATTTTGTGGATGTGGTTTCCAGGGTTGGAGCTATCGAACTCTGATGCCTCTTATTCCATGATATACATCTTGCACTCAAAACTTCTGTGATCTACATTTCCACCCCAAACTTGAACTTGCAAGCTTCACTCTACCTGGGTTCACAAAAGTTTCAGGGCATCAATCACTGCCTTCCATCCCCACTACCTTTGCGCCCTTCCCAATGAACATTAATTATGGTTTTACTAGTGACAACTCAACACAATGGTACAAAACAAGTGGCATTAACAAGAAAAAAACCTTGAGGACATCTCCTATTAACACACATTAAACTGCCATTTATGGTACTCCGAATGACCATCATTTCTTTCCATACTTGGAAAACAAATTCCACGTGTTCTGTGATATACATCTTGCACCCAAAAATTTTGTGATCTACAATTCCACCCCAGGCTCCTCCAACTCGCAAGCGTCACTCTACCTAGGTTCACAAAAAGTTTCAAAGAATTTGTCTCTCCCTTCCATCCTTGCCACATTCATGCTCTTGCCAATGCACATTAAATATTACAGCCTCTAGATTGCACTTCCATTGTTCCATGACATGCAAACAACACTTGGAACTTTGCGACCCTATTCCATACTTAGAAACTTTTTCAATTTTGGGTTCCCGGACTGATGGGCTCAAAATTTTTCTTCAAATCTTCCTGGACCTGCAAACAGTTCCTGGAGTTCCGCGATATAAAACTTTTCTGTTGGAATGCCCCATCATGAGCCCGACCATCCACCATTCCTTTCAATACTTAGCCACAAGTTGGTTGTATGTTCATGATGTGGTACATTTCCATGGTTTCACATGATGCAACCATTGTGTATCAAGTCCGGCCCAACATTTCCCTATTCCATACTTAGACACTTTTTCGATTGTGGGTTCCAAGACTGGTGGGATCAAGATTGTGTTTCCAATTTTTCACGAATTGCAAACAATATATATTAGCGAAAACGAGTCCAGGATACCGTTTCCCTATTCCATACTTAGACACTTTTTTGATTGTGGGTTCCTGGACTGACGGGCTCAAAATTGTGTTTCGAATCTTCCGTGACTTGCAAAGAGTACCCAGATTTCCGTGATATGCAATTTTTCCATTGGAATGCCCCATCATGATCTCGACCATCCATTGTTCCTTTCAATACTTAGCCACAAGTTGGATGTATGTTCATGACGTGGTACATTTCCATGTTTTCACATGCCGCAAGCACGGTGTATCGAGTCTGTCATAACATTTCCCTATTTCATAGTTAGACACTTTTTTCGATTGCGGGTTGCCAGACTGGAGGGCTCAAGATTGTGTTTCCAATGTCTCGCGACTTGCAAATAGTTCCCAGAGTTCCGCAATATACAC
This sequence comes from Picea engelmannii, assembly GCA_009831015.1. Classification (NCBI taxonomy): domain Eukaryota; kingdom Viridiplantae; phylum Streptophyta; class Pinopsida; order Pinales; family Pinaceae; genus Picea; species Picea engelmannii. The sequence goes on along the minus strand of ML777065.1, from coordinate 504,144 downwards.
TTTTTCTGCAGGAATGCACCATCATTCCCTCTTCTGTGTTACTCGTTTTGCATTCAACACTTCTGAGACATATAATTTGACCCTCAGACCCTCACCTCTGCTAGTTATATCTTGTAACACAATTTTGAATCCCGACCGACCGCTTTCGATAATTATTCATTCCTTAATTGTTGTTCCTTGTCCTCACCACCTTCATACCTCTTTATGTATGTGCAATTAATAAGATTTAATGCTAACAGTTCACCATGCAATAACCATAAACATTGCCATTAATGAGCAAAAGGCTCGAGGAGATCTCCCACACTTTTGCGATATACAAATTGACTACCTGACTCCCACATCATCCCCTCTTCCATGTTACACATTTTTCACTCAAAAGTTCTGAGACATAATTTTCCCCTCGGGGCATCACGTCTCTTGGGGAACCATTATCACCGTAGTTTGAATCTTTTCCGAGCACTTTCCATACATTCCCATTTCATGGAATCTCTTTCGCAGATCCTTGGGTTGGTGGGTTCACGAAATCTCCAATTCCTAGTCACTGTTTACTGTGCCCGCCCCCTTCACACTTCTTTCAAAGTGTGCAATGACCAAGGTTTAATGCTAACAAATCATCATGCAACAACTGTATAGATCATCCTTAATATTAAAAAGGATCGACGAGACAGTCACATTGGCAATCACTACACAACTTGCCCAGAAATATGCAGAAAAGATCTTTCCATGTAACAGAATATATATTACAAATTTCAATATATTAGCGAAACTGAGTGTGGCCTAACGTTTCCCTATTCCATACTTATCCACTTTTTCGATTACAGTTTCCTATACAGGCAGGCTCATAATTGTGCTTCCAATGTTCTGTGGCCTGCAAACAGTACCTGGAGTTGTGCGATATAGAAATTGACCTCTTTACTGTCACATCATGCCCTCTTCTGTGTTATGTGTTTTGCACTCAAAAACATTTAAGACATACAATTTGACCCTCGGGCCCTCACCTTTCATGGTTATACCTTGCAACCCTATTTTGAAGTCCAACCGACCACTTTCCATAATTAGCCATTCCTTAATTGCTCTTTTCTGTCCCTGTGACCTTCATACTTCTTTCTAAATATGCAATTAGTAAGATTTGATGCTAACAACTCGTGATGTAGGAACCATCATCATTGTCATTAATGAGTGAAACGCTTGAGGAGATCTCCCATTAATATGCACTAAGCCAAGATTTGTGGAGAGTTATATTATCCCTTCCAATTGTTCATCTCAAACATCATGAAATTTCTTTCACGGGTAGTCACATTGGCGTGTTCACGGAATCTCCAATCCTTAATTGCTCTTCATCGTATGTGCTATCTTCACACTTATAGGTATGCAATTACTAGTATTTAATGCTAACAACTCATCATGCAACAACCATCGAGATTGTCATTAGTGAGTGAAAGGCTCGAGGAGATATCCCATTCACACGCATTGGACCAAGATTTGCGGAGGGTTATATTATCCCTTCCAACTCTTCATTTCAAGCATCATCTGGAGAAAATGAACTTTCTCGTAAACCTATGGCAACAACTCGACAACAGTTTTGTGTAGATACAGTGAATATCTTCAGATGCGAGGACCAGAAATTCTAATGGTCCAGGGCATACTCTTACTATTCATCTTGTTCCACCCAGAACGAAGTGATTTGGACCTCTAGAATCACTCATGTAGGATGAATCCATGAGGTTTTTGGTTGTAAGAAGGTGGTATCTTGGTGCATCGAAAAATATATTTCAATCCAAACAATTATTCCATTGCGTGACCATTCTTTTGTTCCTTTTTCACCTCATGTCTTCTACAAGATGTTAATATTCCGAGAGCCAACATTGACCTTCAGAGGACAAGACTGCAAGCAGTTCCTAGAAAAACATGATAACGAGTTGGACCTCTTACCCGAGTTCCTCAAATACCCGATGACAGTTTCTGAAGATATCCAAAATTTGTAGGTCATTTCCTTTAGAAATCCATTTCGAAAAATTTTCTAGTTGTTTACAAGAATAACGGGACAAGAATCCATGACAAGCATTTCCTGCATAGTTCTTTATATTTTGTATTTCACAGTCAAGGAACAATTCATTTTTGATTGGGGGAAGATAATTTCCATTGAAATCTGTTCCCAATTGTCACGATTCAAAGAAGATAATAAATTTTATATGTCATCCTACTTGATTTTCATAACACATTGTTGTTTGTTTCCAAAATTGTTTTTGTCCAAGAAGATAAACTATGAATTCGACCCAGTAACATTTTGGTACTAGGCCTTGTGGAGGCACAAGGCCTACCATTTTTTTTATGAGATTTTTAATGACTTTGTCTTAGTTTTCAAAGATTTATTGTTAGGAAAGGATGCTCCCCAAATGTTTGGCTAGGAAACCAAGTTTTTGGACAGGAAGGGGATACTTCAACAAAGGGAAAATTAAAGTGTAATATTGATTTTTGGCTCCAAGGAAAATCCTTCTTTCCTTCCATGTCACATCACAGACAAGATGTGTGTTATACAAATAGCAAGGCAATACAACTACTGGTTGCACTTTTTCGATGGCAAGAGAAAAAATAGTTCATTCCTCTACCTTGGAAAGTCGGGGACTTTGTGTTCAAGAACATCAACAATATTGACGAATTTGTAGGCCATTTCAAGAACTTGAACCTAATATATGTTGAAAGGATAAGAGGGTTCGACCCTCATGGGAGTTTTCTAGAACATTTACTATCATTTGGATTTAGCATCTCTTTTATCCATACATGCCTGACCGAAGACAGAGAAAATGATGAAAACACTCTTTCTCCTGATGATGGCGACGTAGAGACATTGTAAATCACAACTAAATTGTATAGACAACAGGTAAAAGGATTCGGTGAGAAGAGTGTCCAGTCCTCGACCAACACTCCCAATAGCATGACATCATGGAGAATCTTTTCAATGGCCCACCCCAGTAAGAAAGTAACCCAGAAATATTCAAATGGAGGAGGAGATAAGAACCCTCCTCATGGAAAAATTGATAGTTCTCACAAGCTTCCACTGACAAAGAAGAGGAAAAACATTGTAGGGAAGGCGAAAGATCCCAAAAATGAAAGTGAGAACATGCAACTTGAGACTGTTGTGGATGACATGTTCCACAAAGTTGATCAATCTATGGATGCGATGCACCATAGTTCCACATTGAAAATAGCTGAGGCTAACTTTATTCCAGAGCATTGGTTTTGACAGCAAATCTAAAAATTTAATTATTGAAAAGAGATATGTAGCAAATAAGAAAGGGAAATCTCATTTAGAGATTAACCTTAGGACCATGCAACCGTCCCAAATCTCCTGATTCACTGAGCAACTGTAGATGATCTTGATGATTCCATTGGAGGAATTGAAGTAGAGAATGCTAAACTGAATGAAAAAATCAAGGAATTAAAGGAGGCTTTGATTCCTACCCTATTCTTTGTCATCCCTTTAGAAAAAACCATGCCTACCACCCCTGTAACCAAATTAAAAGGATCCTCTAGCCTCCTTACATCCTATAGAGGATATGTAGAGAAGAATATCTAGAAAAAAATGGGGCTAATTACTGAAGCTTGGGAAACATCACAAAATATAGCTTCCTTTCAAACAAGGGCACATGCTTTTCACAAACATTTGCAGGCGGATTTAAAAAATGAAGAACATTTCTATCTAGAAACGGTGATCCCTTTTGGCAACCATGTTATCAACATCTCATATCTGAAAAGAAGACAAGAATATATCCCCTCCCTAAACCGGATCAAACAATTAAAAGCATAGTGGAAAGAGAAAGTTAAGAACCTACACCTCATTGTCGAATAATGTGAACAATCCATATCAGAGAAAGAATAATTATTTAGAAATCTGACCAAAATAGACTTAGCTGAAAGTACCAACGAGGTTCAAGAACCATATTTAATCCTCAACTCCTTGTCCTTAACCAAGCAAGCCTTCGATGAACAAGTTGATATTTTAAAGGGGTTGTCTTTAGAAACATTTTACAGCATCCTTGGAAATGGCCAAGATGACATGGAGAATTGGCTAGTGGACTATTCAACAAACAATAAAGAAATTGAATCGGATCTGCATAGTATTTCTATGGATCTAAGGAAATTAGAAAATGATCTTTTCAACATAGAAATCCGAGATGAAATCAATGTGGACCCCATGAGAAGCTACATTGGAGAATGGCTCCAAAGGAGAATGGACAAGCTCATCGACAAAGGGAAACAAACGGTTGGCATGATTCTTGTTGTCATTGACAAGAGAAACAAAAAGGCATCAACTTCATAGTAAGTCTATATTGATCACATATTTCTTTATTTATCAATCCAATTATTCTGCCTCTTTAAATATAAATCTCTAACCAAAGGCTGATAACTTCCAATTTCTTCTTTTCAAGTCTTCCTCTCTAGGGCTACGCACTTCTTCTTTCTAAAGTCCTATTTCTTGTACTTATTTCTTTTATGGTCCATGAGAGCCCCAATCTCGGTCTATATGACAAACACATTTAAATTTCCATAAATATGTAATAGATTCTAGAAATATGTAATGGACATTATTAATTTTTGATAAATCTCAAATAAAACTAATTCAGGAACAATTTTGACGGTGCCTTGTGCACTTCTTTTGGAATGCTAAATTAGTTCTCTTTATGCATTTCAATCATCTTCTTTTATTTTTATGTGCTCATAATTTTTTTCCCTTCAACTATGTTGGATGTTAGGAAATTGTGTCTCTTATATTTGAATGATTGATGTGTCTAGGAACCTTTATTTCAAAAAGAAAAAAAAATACTACAATCCTTTTTTATTGCTTCAAGTCATTACGACATAAATTTTCTAAGTCCCATATTTGAACTATACAAGCCCTAGGAACATCCTCGTTCACATATTAACCCCATATTAATATAATATTATGATAAACTAATTCGTGAGGTTCTTTGGGGCTCCGGCCTTACTTCCGCAATGACATTCTCCTTAGGTCATCTACCAACCCGATGTCTTATGGTTGGCGTGTGACACACTAGCACCAGTCATTTTCTGCATGGATACCACATGTACTTCAAACTACTTCCCACATGTCTATGTTTCTTCGGGATTCTATTTCTCCCTCGATCCCGCCATATATGTGCATTTATTCCTATTCCAACCTAGCAGGGAATATGCTCCCATGCAACACTTGTTTTGATTATATCTATTAAAAATCAACTTAATACTTTTCCACATTTCTTTAGAAAGGTTGGAAACCAAACTTAATAACCATATAAAACCATTGTTTGATCAATGTAATGAAGAGCCATTTCCTTAATTCACAACTTTCTTGACACAATAATTCCAACTATATCGACACAATAATTCCAACTATATCTGAAATCAAAATCAAGGTTCATCCATTTTACTTTATTTTTTTTAAACATTAATTTCGTTAGAAACAACTATAAATTGTTTTAGCACATCAAAATGTCATTTAAAGTTTTTCGCACATTGCTAATCCTTCAATATGTGTCCTCCTTGCCTTTCCTTATTTATTCAATCTTATAACATATTTGATATTATTGTTTATTTTCAAGTGTACTTTTTAATTTCTCTATTGTTTCCCATAATTTTATTAAGAAATTGTATCACTAAATAACAACATGGTCAATTATGCGAGAGATTGTATTAAAATTTAACATGTATAACTAACTTTCGAAAAATTCATTCATGTCAGACAATTGGCTTAGGTTGATGGAAGGTTGGTATTTATTGTTGGTTTTCATTTATGTCAACCATTGGAGAGTGATATTGTAGGTTGATGTCAACCCTTAGTGATTGATGTCAACACTTCGAGAAAGTCCGGTAGCACAAAGGTTAGTGTAATGAACCCAAGTTTTTTTGATTTATAATGGTATGATTTTTAATATATTTGAAGGTAATACTATTCTAAGTGGGTATGACATGTCATTCCATTTCTGGTGGTATGTGGAACGTCACATAACTCCTCACGGTTAGAGAGTTATGGCCATGAGAAGTTGGAGAACCCAGGTTTGGGTGATGGAACCAAGTTTGTTTGATGGATAATGGTATGATTTTTGATATATTTGCAGGTAAGACTATTCTAGATGGATATTAAATTTCATGTCATTTTTGGTGGTATGTGGAACATCACGTTACTCCTCACGGTTTGAGAGTTATGGCCTTACGAAGTTGGAGGACCCTCATATGTCATCTAGAAGCCCCAAAAGGTCAAAGTAGTCCAAGTGGTTTAAGAGAATTTAGAAGGTAAATAATAAAGCGAAGTGATGCCTGTACTATAATTAAAAGTGAATAAAAAATAAATTATTTAAATAATAAATTTAATGAAGAAATTAGAAGTGGGTTAACCCTAAAATAAAGTAAGTGGGCAAAGTGACCTAGAAGATGCTTCTAAGGAAGCTACTTGGAGAGTAAAAATAAGAGGCAAGGCTCTCTCGTTTTACATAACACTTGAAAATATTGAATATCTATAGGTGACTAAGGTAACCAAAGTATATCTAAGCTTAATTTCATAGGGAAGGTGAAGAAAATAAGGTCATAATTCAAGGGAGGATAAATTCTTTTGATGATGCTTTCTAAGGTATGTTATTTATGTCATCTCACCATTTTCGTAATAATTTTTTTATAGAATGATTCAAACCGTGAAATTTATAGGCCATTGAGGAAACATATCCAAGTATCTATGGTAAAAATTTCATCTTGTGGGTAGTTGTATTTGTGGAGTTACACTCTGTGGAAAATAGGGTTTGTGGTTAGTCCTGAAACTAGTCTAAAACAGGTGTTTCGAGTAACAACATCATAAGTTATTCATAACGGATACAAATTCAATAAGACCAAATTTGTTAGTTATATTAAAGTCTGTATTATTCTATGTAACATTTTCATATACATTCAACAAATATTTCATGTGGGGCATGCTCTACAAGGTCTCTCTCTAGAATAAGACATAATTCATCAAGGTATGTCATTTTTGCTATAACTCCTTCTCTGAGAGGTTCCAAGTAGTGACACCTAGAGGAATTGCATAAAACACACTGAAGAAAATTGTGTAATAATTTCATATCTTTATTCATTACAGGTACATAGTTATGATTATTTCAAGTTAGGGTTGTTGACTAATCCAAAACTATACATGTGAGACTAAAGAAAAGTTTGATGAAAATGCTAGTCTCTTGTTGTTAAAGTTAAGGAAGGTTTGTAGGTATGTGATCATATACACCAGGTCTATTACAAAGTTACAAATCAGATTTGGATGATGAAATTGATAAGGTCTTTTGGTTGAGGTACATGTTGGGTACATGGTTCAAACAAGTAGTTGATGAGTTGGAATATACATGAGGTGTATAGTTGATGATGTTGGTACATCTTGATGAGTCATAGTTGATGAGTAGTTGATACAGGATTGGTACATACTTGGTACATGGTTGGAGGAACTTGTTAGTAGTATTGTTGACACATGGTTTATGGATGATGAGCATACTTGTATTGGTATATTATTAGAAGCACATATTGATCTTGGTGATGATTATGAGTTGTTGTGTTATGCTTGGTTGATGCAGATCTTTGAGAGTTTTATTGGTGATTGATCTTGGTGAGTAGATCCAATTTGGTTGATAAGATTGCTGAGACAAGTTGTTGTGATAGGTTGTTTGGATAGGTTTTTGTGACATGTTATTTGTACAGGTTTGGTGCATGGTTGATGCACTTATTCATGGTAGAGGTTGAGGTAGAGGTTGGGGCATGGTTTATACACTTGTTTATGGTACAGGTTGAGTATAGGTTGTTTGGTATAGGTTGGTGCATGGTTGATGCACTTGTTTATGGTACAGGTTGATTACAGGTTGAGGTACAAGTTGATGCATGGTTGATGCATGCTTCAGGTTATTGGTACATGTTGTTTGGTGCAGGTTGATTGGTACAGGTTTATAGCAGTATATCTCACAGTGATAGTGTCACAATGGCTCCATCATTCTACTTATACGTCAGGGCAACTGGATGGGACAAGGACAATTGGTTGTAGCCACCTTATGATTGTAGTCAGAGAACATAGGGGGTTGTAGCCTCCTTCTGGTTGTATCCATAAGACCGGGGAGTTGGAGCTTCCTATAGGTTGTAGCCTAAGAAACTAGGGGGTTGGAGCCTCCTTCCAGTTGCAGCTGGAAAACAAAGGAAGTTGGTGCTTCCAATGAATGTAATTCTTCAAGACATATAAGAAAAATCATTTTGTGGTTTTCTCCCACTTTGGATTTCCACGTAAAACATTGGTGTACTGTGTATGTGTATGATTGTTCATTTGTTCATTGCTTATTTACTCTAAAGTTATTGGATGATAATGCCACATTGATATAAAACTTGGATTATATGGTTAAAAAGGATTAAAT
>ML777065.1:478604-495620 GCA_009831015.1 Picea engelmannii | reverse complement strand
AACAATTGGTATCAGAGTCGGTTCCTTTAGGAAACTGTTTAACCATTGGAAGGAGATCATGGATTATTTTGAGAATGGAGTACCAATTTTCAATGGTCAGAATGGTTTTAAGTATGAGATGTGGAGCAGAAGGATGGAAGTATTTTTACAAGAACAGTGACATTATATTTGGATATTAGTTGTTACAGGATATGATAGTTCAAAAAGGGAAAACACTGCAACCAAGAAGGAATTGAAGAAGAATAACAAAATAGCAATGGATTTCATCTGGGAAGGATTACGTAATCTGGTTTAAGAAAAAGTTTGTAAATGTTCATCAGCTAAAGAACTTTGGGATAAGTTACATGACATATATGCTTCACCCATCGCAGATTAAGAAAATGCCAAAGAAGATGAGGATACAGAACAAGAAGAAAGATTCTCATCATGTCAAACAGATTCAGAAGAGGAAGAGTATGAAGAAGTAGAAGTTGATTATAGAAAAAAATTAATCAGTGTAATTGAATATATAAAGAAAGAAAGAGAACAAAACAAGTCATCCAAGAAATAATTGATGAAGCAAAAGGAAAGTGTTCAAGATTCCAAAAATGATCAGCGGTTCATCAAGAATTTAAGAGCTCGACTAGAAGAGGCCAGAAGAATTGAAGAAACTATAGAATATCAAAAGAAATGTTTAGAATCCAACATAGCAGCACAAAAGGAAGAATAAAAAAAGAGAGAAAATATATTGATGGATCATCTCAAGGAAAGAACCAATGAGTTAAACCAGCTTGAGGAATATTTTGGTCAAGAAGAGAGAAGACTAGAAGAAGAAATAATTACATTGAATATCCAACTTGAAGAAGAAAAGAGAACAAAAGAGGTCATGAAGTATCAGATAATGAAGAAAGAAGAAGAGGTTGAGAATATTGAAAAAGAAGTTGTCACACTAAGAGTCAAAATCGTCAAACTTAACAAGAATGTTGAAGAGACAGAGACATCCACATCAGTTGTAGAGAATGAACAAAAGCACTCTAGAAACATCCAAGAATGTTGCTAGAAAAGAGGAGTGAAAAAAATAGAAAGAGTTATGTAGAAGTACTCAAAGGAAGGAATAATGGTCAACCAAAATATAAGAAAACTAATAAAGATACATCTTCAAGAAGACTATCCATGTTCAAGACACAAAGAAACTTCAATCATGATCATGATCAATCAAGGCAGAAATTCAGAAGGACTACACCACAAATAAGATAATTCACTCCCATGTATGCAAATTTCTTTTATGGTCATTGTTTTTATTGTACTAACTTTGGACATAAGGTTGCATATTGGAGGGATTATAAAAGAAATGTTCAAGCAATAAATGCCTATGTTGCCCCACATAACATTGAATGTTACAAATGTCATAACTATGGACACATAGCTCGTGATTGTAGAAGCATGATCGATACTTCTATGAAAGATAACATTGATATCATATGTAAGAAAGTGTGGATAAGAAAACACGAAGAACAGGTGAACAAAGACCAGGTCCCAGAGATCACAAGATTGGAAATAAAACTAGATGAAGACAATTCTATAGAGAAAAAGAAAGATGTCAGATACAGAAAGTTTTGGAAAATAACTGAAAAAAAGAAGGACATCTAAATAAGGAACATGTTCAAGAGATTGTACTTTCAGGCATTGTAGTGAAAGATGAATCCACGGACAAAAAGAGAGAAGTCAGAGTTTAAATAAATGATGAATCTACCAACGAATATGATGATGAATCTACCAATGAATATGATGATGAATACACGTCAGAGGATGAATTGTTCTGAGCCATCCGACTTAGAGACTCCCAAGTAATATGAATATTAGACAAGGGGAGTCTATGTGATAGTTGTGACAGAACAATGAACCATCCTTCGAGTAGCTTGCAGAGTTTGAGAAGACATATCCAGAGCAGTCATTGAGCAGAAGTACATTTTGATAGATTAATCAAGACTTCATGATAGTATAGTGATAAATGGGTCAACATTATGGATAGTTACGCAAGTAGAGTCTTGGTAAGCATGGACATATATGGATTTGTAAGAATACTTAGCAGGTTTGGCCAGATATATGACATTGGACGAGAGAATGTATTCATAGATTGGTTCATAGAGTGGTTCAGAGACAAACATTATCACAATGGATGATAATTACATAGGAAATGGCTCGAACAATGATAATTGATTCCAAATTGACAGATATTTTTTGGACACATACAGTGCATACAACAATTCACATTCAAAAAAGAGTAATGCTTAGAAACAACAATGAAAAAACTCCCTGCGAACTATGGAAAGGAAGCGCAGACAACAACCTCTACGTCAAGGTAACTCAAGGTAGTATTTTATTGATTGAAATTTATGTTGATGATATTGTTTTTTGAAGTACTAATCATAGATTAAGCCACAAATTTGCAAAGGATATGAAGAATGAATTTTAAATGTCATTACTTGGAGAACTATCCTTCTTTTTGGTTCCTCATATATGTCAAAGAAACCAAGGATTTTTTATTTCTGAAACTAAGTATATCAGAGAAATGCTAACGAGGTTTAGAATGGAAGATTGCAAAATAATTACCACTCCTATGAAAACCAATTGCAATTTGAGCAAATATGATGATTCAAAGTCTACATACCAGAGGCAATACAAGTCAATGATTGGTAGCTTACTATATGTGACAACATCTAGACCATATGTAATGCATGCAGTTGGACAAGTAGCATGATTTCAAGAAGCACCAAAGGAATCATATGTATTAACAGTCAAGAGGATTTTTATATATCTCAAAAGAAAAGAAGAGTTTGAATTATGGTATCCAAAAGGAAAGGATCTATCACTTATTGCCTAACCAGATGTAGATTGGGCAGGTTGCATTGATGATCAACGAAGCACCAGTGGAGAAACATTCTACTTGGGTGAGTGTTTAGTATCATGGCTAAGAAAAAAACAATGATCCAGGTGGATATCGGTGGCCACCCACCTTCTCCGACTAGCTCAAAATAGTTTTTTAGCAATTTTGGCAATTTAATATTTTTAACAGGTTTTAACTTCTGGGGAAATTTTGAGGGCCTAAATGAAGGTTTTTTGAGATCAAGGTTCTCAATGATATCCAAAGGCATGATTTCACCCCCAAAATGAATCTCCTCGATGATACCTTTCCAACGAGCTATCATACACCTAAAACGGAGATCGTATGAAAAGTTATGACCCCGGGAAGTTGATGAACTAATTTACCCAAATGAGGCCCACATGACTTTTGGCACTTTATCTCCTAGGGTTAGGTTTCTAGATGTCTAGGGTTTTTGGAATTCTTGTTTATTGTAAAACGGCCTTTAGAGCCTCATTGTAATCATCTTCTTGCGAATTCAAGTAGCCATCACATATCTTCTCAGAGATAAGCTGCCACCATTCTAACGAGTCTTTCACTCTGTATTTTTACAGCCTCTGTGCATTTATTTCATTAATAGAAATCATGTATTACTATATCTCTATGTTTATGGTTTCATATATGATATATTTCTATTATATTATTTAATATCTGCGATATCTTTGTGCATTTCTTTATTATATCTACGATCTCATTTCGTGTCGAAAATACTCTAGATTAGTGGTATCAGAGCAGGTTGTTCTTGATCATTTTTTTCAGTGCATGTCCCCAACTATGTCCGAGTAGAGAAAGTTGGGTCTTGAGCTTGTCTCTCTTGAGGAAAATTACTCTCGCAAACCCAAGAAACCCTCAATGGTGGAAGAAAAGAAAAATGATAGAGCAGACGATCATATCAGTCTGTTGCTTGAGCAAGATCTCACGCCATAGATGGACAAAATGATGGAGAATTTTTCCCACATCCTTCAACGCCTGCCGACAGCAATAGGCGCATCTTCATCAAGCATCCACTTTGGAGGAACCTCACCTTTCAAGTTACAAGTTAATTTTGATATTCTTGTATTTGAAGGACATATAGATGCAGAAGCCCTAGACAAATGGTTAAATATGCTAGAAGGTTATTTCTCTGTTCACAATTTTTTCGACAAAGAAAATATCACCTTTGCACTCCTTAAAGCTCTCCCCCATGTCAAACATTGGTGGGAAACTTATTGGGAGCAGAGTTCCACATAGGATTCTGAAATATATGGGGTCGATCCCACTTGGGATTTTTTTGTGGATGTGGTAAAGGAACAATATTACCCTGTTGGAAACTGTGAGGACCAGTACATGAGATGGACCACACTACAGCAAGAGAGGAGCCAAGCAGTTTCGAAGTTCACCAATACCTTCCATACCTTGCACACCAAGCTGGGTATCAAAGACTCCGAGCGACATTTGGTTCTAAAATACCGTGGGGATCTACACAGATACATCGAGACTGAAATGGATTTTCTTGACATCTCATCACTTGGTGCTTCTTATCAATATGATGTTAAAATCGAGCAGACATTTAAGCGCCAGAACAAACAGGATTTTGGATCTATATATCCGCAACAACCAAAGTATGACAAAGACATACCTAACAAACAGTCTCCCGAAAACCAATCCAAGACATAGGAAAAGAAGGGTCGCGAGAAGACAAAGAAGGACACTGGAAAATGGTGCGATTTCCACAAAATCCCCTGGCACAAAACCGATGAATGTCACTCAAAACAATCATTGGTGGTCGAGATCAAAGACAAGGAGCCAAACCCTGATTCAGAATCCAATTCTAAAATACTGGTAAAGGACAGATCATTGATGCAGACCTCACCGCTATTGTCTCAACTACAATAATTCAACCAGAAGAACCAACAGATCCCGAAGAGGGGGAGTTCCTTTTTCATTCACAGATATGGGTGAAGGGGACCCCGCTGCATTTTGTTGTTGATATCGGAAGACAGAAGAACCTCATCTCAACAGAGGTCACCAAACAGTTGTGATTGTTGACAACACCGCACCCGCAATCATACAACATCGGGTGGCTCCACCAGGGAAGAGATCTTCGTGTCAGCTAGCAATGTCAATTGTCATACATAATCCAACCCTTCAAGGATGAGGTATTATGTGATGTTGCCCCACTGGATGTTTGTGATGTTCTCTTGGGCCATCCATATATGTGGAAGCACCATGTTGTTTATGAGTCTCAACCCCGTAGTGTCATTGTTACTTTGGGGGGTCATCTCTACAAAATACCAGAGGTAGTTTCGACTATTGTTCCACCTAAAAGTGCCACAAGGTACTATCTCATACTGAAAAATTTAGCTTCTTCACAATATGTTCAAAAGGAGAAGAGAAGGACACTACAACCACTACGACCTCGCCCCAATCACCTTCTATCCAACAGAAGCAGGTTCACAAGGATGCAAAAAAGAGCAAAGATTCCTTCTATACACCGTCCTCTCATGTATCTCAACTTGTTGAAGAGCTTCAACCTCAACAGGTTCTTGACATACTTCCACAAACTGAGCAGCATGATGTCTCCAACAATACAAGTAGCTCACCAAGATGCAGATCCAACAAACGTTTTTCCCTCTCCCCTAGGAACTCAATGCAATGGAGACCATTGCTTCCTAAGGAGGGAGTATTTATCTAGATGGATATCAGCGGCCACCCACATTTTCTGACTGCCTCAAAATATTTTCTGGTAATTTTGGCAATTTACTATTTTTAGCAAGTTTTAACTTCCAGGGCCATTTTGAGGGCCTAAATGAAGGTTTTTCGAGATCGAGGAATGATAGTAAAATGCATGATTGAGCCCCCAAAATGAATCTCTTTGATGATACCTTTCCAATGAGCTATCATATGCCTAAAACGAAGATCGTATGCAAAAGTTACGACCTCGGGAAGTTGATGTACTAACTTACCCAAAGAGGGCCCACATGACTTTTGGCGCTTCATCTCCTAGGGTTAGATTTTTAGATGTCTAGGGTTTTTTTCATTCCTGTTTATTGTAAAAATGCCTTCAAAGCCTCATTGTAATCATCTTCTTGCGAATGCAAGTAGCCGTCACATCTCTTCTCAGAGATAAGCTACCACCATTCTAGCGAGTCTTTCACTCTGTATTTTTACAGTCTTTGTACATTTCTTTCATTAATATAAATCATGTATTACTATATCTCCGTGTTTATGGTTGCATCTCTGATATATTTCTGTTATATTATTGAATATCTGCAATATCTCTATGCATTTATTTATTGTATCTCTGATCTCATTTCGTGCCGAAAATAATCCAGATCAAACAATCATCAATATCTTTATCTACAGCCGAGGTAGAGTATATTGCAGCAACAACATGTTGTGCATAGGTTCTATGGATGAAACAAAATCTGACAATTATATAGTTTTAGTATGATGAGCCCATTCCAATCTATTGTGATAATACAAGCACCATCAGTATCTCAAAGAACCCAATGATTCACTCCAAAACAAAGAACATTCCAATCAAGTATCACTTTCTACAAGAATGGGTTGTAGTGAAGAATATCATAGTTGAATATCTGGGAACAAACGAACAAGTGGTAGACATATTTACAAAACTTTTTCCACGATAATCCATTGAGTATCTTCCCCAGAGACTCAGCATAATTTCTACTCCAAAATGCATGCTTTTGAATACTTATCTTATATGTCTTAGTTTTACACGAGGACGCACCATAAAGAGGATAGTTCAGGTTGGGATATCAGTTTCAGGAAGATCTCAGTCAAGGGGAGTATCCCCAAGGAAAGTTTAGTTAGGGAGAGCATCCCCGGATGGAAAGATACCTTTTCCATTGATAACAAATGGGGAGATATTGATCAGATGCATGATATAAATGCCTGGAGAGAGAGCACACATGCATGTAGACAGGGGGAGCATCCCAAGGAGAGTTCAGTTAGGGGGAGCAGTCCCAAAGGGAGATACCCTTTTCCATTGATGTCAAAGGGGAAGAGATAGAAACATTGATGAGGAGTATAAGCATGAATGTTATCATGACTAAGTGTTGCCATCAATGTTGGTGCTGCCATCAATGCCAAAGGGTGAGATTGTCAAACAATTGGATTAGGTTGATGGAAAGTTGGTATGGATTGTTGGTTTTCATTTATTTCATCCATTGGAGAGTGATATTGTATATTGATGTCAACCCTTAGTGATTGATGTCAACCCTTGGAGAAATTCTGGTAGCACAAAGGTTTGGGTAATGAACCCAAGTTTGTTTGATGTATAATGGTATGTGTTTTAATATATTTGAAGTTAATACTATTGTATATGGGTATTACATGTCATTCCATTTCCGGTGGTATGTGGAACGTCACATAACTCCTCACGGTTAGAGAGTTATGGCCATGAGAAGTTGGAGAACCCAAGTTTGGGTAATGGACCCAAGTTTGTTTGATGGATAATGGTATGAGTTTTGATATATTTTCAGGTAAGACTATTCTAGATGGATATTACATGTCATGCCATTTCTTTTGGCTTGTGGAACATTACATAACTTCTCACAATTTGAGAGTTATGGCCTTACGAAGTTGGAGGAACCTCATATGTCATCTAGAAGTCCCAAAAGGTCAAAGTAGTCAAAGTGGTCTAAGATATTTTAGAAGGTAAATAATAAAGTGAAGTGATAAGTGTACTATAATTCAAAGTGGATACAAAATAAATTATTTAAATAATAAATTTAATGGAGAAATTAGAAGTAGGTTAACCCTAAAATAAGGAAAGTGGGAAAAGTGACCTAGAAGATGCTTCTAAGGAAGCTACTTGGAGAGTATAAATAAGAGGCAAGACTCTCTCATTTTACAACACACTTGAGCATATTGAATATATATAGGTGAATGAGGTAACCAAAGGATATCTAAGCCGAATTTCTGAGGGAAGGTGAAGAAAAGAAGGTTGAAATTCAATGGAGAATAAATTCTTTTGATGATGCTTTCTATGGTATGTTATTTACAGGTCATCTCACCATTTTCTCAATAACTTTTTTTATAGAATGATTTAGACCGTGAAATTGATATTCCGTTGAGGAAACATATCCAAGTATCTATGGTAAACATTTCAGATTTTGGGTCGTTGTATTTTTGGAGTTCCACTACATGGAAAATAGGGTTTGTGGATAGTCCTGAAACTAGTCTAAAACAGGTGTTTCAGGTAAAAACGTCATAACTTATTCATAACAGAAACAAATTAAGTAAGAAAAAATATTTTGGTTATAGTAAATTATTTAGTATTCTATGTAACATTTTCAGATCCATTCAACAAATATTCCGTTTGGGGCATGCTCTACAAGGTCGTTCTCTAGAATAAGCCAGAATTCAGCAAGGTACGCCATTTTTGCTATAACTCCATTTCTGAGAGGTTCCAAGTAGTGCCACCTGGAGAAATTTCACAAAACACACTGAAGAACATTATGTACTACTTTCATATCTTTAATCATTACACGTACATAGTTATGATTATTTCAAGTTAGGGTTGTTGACTAATCCAAAACTAGACATGTGAGACTAAAGAAAAGTTTGATGAAAATGATAGTCTCTTTTTGTTAAAGTTAAGGAAGGTTTGTAGGTATGTGATCATATAAAATAGGTCTATTATAAGGTTACAAATCATATTTGTATGATGAAATTGATAAGGAATTTTGGTTGAGGTGCATGTTGGTTACATGGTTGAAACAAGTAGTTGATGAGTTGGCACATACATGAGGTGTATAGTTGATGATGTTGGTACATATTGATGAGTAGTTGATACATTGTTGGTACATACTTGGTACATGATTGGAGGCACTTTTTAGTAGCATTGTTGACACATGGTTTATGGATGATGTAGCATACTTGTATTGGTATATTATTAGAAGAACATATTGATCTTGGTGATGATTATGAGTTGTTGTGTTATGCTTAGTTGATTCACATCTTTGAGAGTTTTATTGGTGAGTAGATATGATTTGGTTGATAAGATTGATGAGATAGGTTGTTCTGATAGGTTGTATGGATAGGTTGTTGTGACATGTTATTTCTACAGGTTTGGTGCATGGTTGATGCACTTGTTCATGGTACAGGTTGAGGTATAGGTTGGTGCATGGTTTATGTACTTGTTTATGGTATGGATTGACTACATGTTGTTTGGTATAGTTTGGTGCATGGTTGATGCACTTGTTTATGGTACATGTTGATTATAGGTTGAGGTATAGGTTGATGCATGCTTGATGCATGCTTCAGGTTATTGGTAGAGGTTGTTTGGTGTAGGTTGATTGGTATAGGTTTATAGCAGTATATCTCACAATGATAGTGTGACAATGGTCCATCATTCTACTTATACGTCAGGGTGGTTGGACGGGGCAAGAACAGGTTGTTGTAGCCACCTTCCAGTTGTAGCCAAAGAACATAGGGGGTTGTAGCCTCCTTCTAGTTGTAGATAGAGAATTGGGGAGTTGGAGATTCCCTCAGGTTGTAGCCTCCTTCTAGTTGTAGATAGAGAATTGGGGAGTTGGAGATTCCCTTAGGTTGTAGCCTGAGAAACTAGGGGTTTGGAGCCTCCTTCCAGTTCCAGCTAAAAAACAAATGAAGTTGGTGCGTCCAATGAATGTAATTCTTCAAGACATATAAGAAAAATAATTATGTGGTTTTCTCTCGCTTTGGGTTTCCACGTAAAACACGGGTGTACTTTGTAAGAGTATGATTGTTCATTTGTTCATTGCTTATTTACTCTGCAATTATTGGATGATAATTGTACATTGATATAACACTTGGATTATATGGTTAAAAGGATTAAATTTCTCTATTATTGATTCACCCCCCCTCTCAATAATCCAACAATTCCATTGTCTATTTTTCCATATACTTTTTATAATGTTATGAAATAAATTAACCAAGAGAGTACTAGTCATAATGGGTTACTATTATTTCCCATTTTAAATTTATTTAATATGGCCATGAAACATCTCTTTCAACTAATTTATAACTCTAAAATATATATTAAACAATGTTTAATATGATATGTATATTTGAATGGTGTAAAGTAATCTTGGATATTCAACACGTTTCAATCCATTATTGACTTATTTCACGTTATTTAGTCTCCCCAAAATCCTAAGTGAAATCATTGAAGAATAAATACTTACATGAGAGTGAATAAAAAATATATCTTAATAAGAATTAAATTCGCTCCCAAAAGTTCAAAGAGTAATACTTGATGTAGCCCAAAAAAGGGCCTAAGTCCAATAAGTGAGAAATAACGATTTACAAAGGAACGAATAACAATAATATTTTAATAACCATCCCAATAGAACAATGCATGAAAGTGCATAAAGTTTTCATTGACTCTACCGTAGGTTCCACCTCAAGATTAGGGATATCCTCAGACCCAACCTCTGAGTTAAGACATACCTCCCATGAAAGCAAGCATCGGGGTTGCAAATCTGCACACCAACTCATCAAAGAAGTAGGAAACAACATGCTCAATTCAGGGTAGATCCAGAGACTCACAGAAGGGTACCTCAATTCACCCCCCAACTCGTCATGATGAATATCATCACTTGGAATATTATAGGGCTTAATGGAAGGTCCAAACAAAGGACCCTTAGAGAGAACATTTGTGTAGAGAATTCAGACATTTTCCTCTTACAGGAAACAAAATGTGTCGGGGATGAAGAAAATGAGATATTCCAATGTTGATGGAGGACCTGCAACTCCATTCATATAGAATCAAATGGGGTGACGGGAGGCCTAGCAATCTTATGGAACCCTGCTATAATTATCATAGACCAACCCTTCTCCACAGTGGGCACACTCACCGCTCACTTCAGGGCCATAGGCTCTAACAAATAGGGGATGATTACAAATGCTTTTGGGTCACAAAGTGCTCAAGATAAAGAAATGTTCCTAGGAAGAATATCTACAATTATGTCATTTTTGGGATCAACACACTGGTTGGTAGGAGGTTACTTCAACATCATCCTTATGGTAGAGTAAAATACGGATCAACTCAATTGGATAGAAATAGAAACTAGAAATGGTATCTTCACTTTTTCCAACCACAGATCGGGGCACCAACATGTTGCAGGTAGACTAGATTGTTTCCTCATCCTTGAATCACTATTGTTGGATGATCTAGTCCTTGAAGCCAACATTATCCAAAAATATGGCTCAGATAACTCGCTAGTTTCTCTCTTGTTAGCCATTGGTGCCATGCCCAAGCTTAAGCCCTTCAGATTTGAGAAGTTCTGGCTCAACCACATGGACTTTCAAAAAATCTCCAAATCTTGGTGGAAGCAGGTAAAAATAGACCATGGAACATGTATGTACAAATTCCAACAAGGATTGAAAAACTTCAAAGGACAGCTAAAGAAATAGAATAAAAATGTGTTTGGAAATATACTACAAAAGAAGAAGGAAATCATGCAGTGCTTGGAAACTATGCAAAAAGTATTTCTTCCAGGGGAAAGAATGATATCCTTGATAAAGGAGGAAGAGCAGTTACAGGTAAAACTGGAAGAGCGACATAAGCAAGATGAGATACTCTAGACGTAGAAATTCAGAGTACAATGGCTCAAGGAAGGGGAAAAGAACACCAAGTTCTTCCATAGATCCATGGTGCACAAAAGATACATCAATATAATCACTCAACTATAAGACAACCATGGAAATCCCATCCTGGATCATGCAAGCATAAAAGAGGAATTGGAAATATTCTATAAATATCTTCTCATTGAATCCATAAAGGATCGAATGCCTGTTATTCATAAGATCACCAAGAACGTCCCCTCCCTAGTCATAAAAGAACAAAATGAATCACTGACCTGACCAATCACACAAGAGGAACTATATTACGTAGTTAAAGACATTCCCCCAGGAAAATCCCCATGGCCAGATGGCTTTACAACAAATTTCTTCCACTACCGATGGCCGATGATTTGGGAAGAAGTCTGGAAAGTAGTTGAGGAATCCAAAAATTCTGGGCAAGTTCTTTCGAACTTCAATGCCATCTTCCTCACTCTAATCCCAAAGGAAGAAAGGGTAACACATCCCAAACAATTCCGACCAATAACACTCTGCATTGTAATCTATAAAATCATCACGAAAGTTATTTCCCTTCGACTCAAACTGATCTTTCCCTTCATCATCTGCAAAGAGCAAGCAGGCTATGTGGAGGGGTGTAAAATCATGGACAGTGTCATCTTGGCACATGAGTTCATACACTCACTTAAGCCAATGCGATCACCAGGTATGCTCATCAAACTTGACCTTTCTAAAGATTTTGATAGAATAAGTTGGCAATATATGTGCTCCCTCCTTGAAGCCTTTGGCTTTGATAACATCTGGGTAGCCTAGATTATGTAGCTCACATCCTTAGCCTTCTTCTCCATACTTGTCAATGGAGTTCCCTCCCGACCCTTTTCTCCCAATCGAGGAATTCGACAAGGGGATCCCCTCTCCCCTTTCCTCTTTTTCATAATGGCAGAAGGCCATGGACACTACATCAAAGCCTTGGTAGAGGATAGCTCCCTCAAGGGGATACCTCTCCAAAACCTCTAGCTAACTCCCTCCCACAGTCAATTTGTATATGACACACTGTTTTTGAAAACCCACACTGTCCATGAAGCTAACAAGCTCAAATTCATCCTCACCAACTTCTTTGATGCAATGGGAACCTCCCTAAACCTCGACAAGTCGCAAATCTACTTTTTCAACATCCCAGTGGCAATCCAAAACAATATCTCCCAACTTCTAGGCATCCCCAAGATATCCCTTTCATCCAATTATTTGGGTTTTCCCCTCACAAGAGTAGCCACTCGAAATATCTCCTGGGACAACCTAATGCTTTCCATCTCTAATAGACTAAGAAACTGGACCTTCAGATCACTAAACCTCGCCACCTGCCTAGTTCTTCTAAAATTCATTCTCCAGGCCCTATCGACATACCTCTTAACCACCTTAGTAGCATATCAGAGTCATCATAAACATATCAGAGTCATCATAAACATCCAATGAATTTTCCTATGGCATGGTCAATAATCGGATAAGAAGTGGGAACTCGTAGGCTGAGAGAAAATTTGTTGGGCCAAATCATTGGATGGGATGGGTCTTAGGGATACAGGAAAAATAAATCAAGTAATGGGGGAAAAACTATGGTGGTGCTTGCTTAAGCATCCCACAGAACTATGGGTAAGAATGTGGAAAAGGAAATATGCACCTAATATTAGAGAGGACCTTCTTATCATACTAAATGATCATTTTCATGGTTCGAATATATGGAACACAACTTGGAGGAACAAACCACTCATATAGAAACATGTGTTCTGGGAGATACGAAATGGAGAACACTCCTTATTTTGGAAAGACTCTTGGAAGAAACAACCACCCTTATCCTCCATAGAAAATCTCATCCCTATTCATCAACAGAGGCAATCAAGGGAGATTCTACATGTAAAATATATATGGAAGGAAAACTCGCCGCAACACCCCTGGTGCATATGGAAAACTCAACCCCATGAATTAAACATCTAGGAGGGAACAAACATGCAGGCCTGGAGGGACTGTGCTAATCAGTGGGAGATTTTCATCAGGGATGCTCCATACATCCTCAGATAGGGCCACATAGAGACAAATAACTTCTCAGTCAAAGAGGCTTACGATCTCTAGGAAAACTACTAAATGGAACCAAAAGAGCACATATGGGGAAAAATATGGAATCCAAAATTATGGTCGAAAGTCTCACTATTTCTATGGTTAATTCCTCAAAACTGCATTCCCACTTGGGACAACCTAAAAAAGCAAGGATTCAAGGGCCCTTCAATATGCCTCCTGTGTTGACAACAGGAAGAGACAATGGAGCATATCCTAAATCAATGCAACCATAGCGAAGCCATTTGGGATATGGAAGCGCAACTAATGCATCACTCCAACAAGAAATGAGCTAACATTGCAAGCACCATTGAGAATTTGGATTTAATATCCTATAAAAACACAATTCTAGATCGCATATGGAAACTGCTACCCAGCTTCTTAGTCTGGCAAGTCTGGAAAGAAAGAAACAAAAGAATTTTCCACTCCACTTCCTCTCCCCCACACTCTACTTAGACAAGGATCCTCAAACTGGTCCAGGAAACAATCAGAGTCAATCAATGGACCCAAGAATATTTAAAGTGAAATCCCTTTGAAAGTCACATCCTCCATGCCTGGAAGCTAAATCTCACAGAGGATCCTCGACAGAATGCCATTTGCCAAGTCAAAATTCCCAACAGTCTGAACACTTGGTCCCCTCCCCCTCCTAGATTTTTCAAACTAAATTTTGATGGTTCTTCAAAGGGTAATCTAGGGCCAGAGGGTTTTGGAGTAGTACTAGGAGACAATGAGTGGATAATTTTACACATCACATCAGGATATCTGGGATTCAACAAAAACAATGTTGCAGAACTCTAGATCCTTCTCAATGGGATCAATCTAGAAATTAGTCACAACATCTTTCAACTTATAGTGGAAGGGGATTCCGAGGTAATTATTCATCTTATATCCAAAATCATCGATGGTTTGCACCCCTCAGAAATTTCACCAAGATGGAGTTTACTAGGATTTTTGGAAGACTTAAGGTCCCTCCTTCAACCCCGTCTCACACTTATCCCCTCACATGTGCAACGAGATACCAACACAATTTTATATTTCCTAGCCAACGAGGGAGTTGACTTAATAGAAGAGTAGATCCAATTGGATGCTTGAATCTCCCCACCTCCTAGGCTACTGGCCAGATGTCTCGATCTATCCCGCAGAGAGTATCCTCCCCAGGATGGGGTGACATGTATCCCAGGGGAGGCCACGTAGCCCCCACGCAGACCTTGCCATAAATATGGTTGGTCGCCACCCGAAATCTCATTCTTGGTTGGAGGATGACCATAAATGCTCATAGAGGGAGGGAGGACAACTCCCCCATGGAGGATTAATGGATCCCTCACTGATTAATTGTAGGTGTATGATGATAGGTACGGGGGGAGGCTAAACAGTCTTATCATATCCTTGGATAATTCCCCCGCTTGGCCATGGAATTCACCATTTTTCTTCTTCACTTTGTCTCTTCACTCTGCTCGAGGATCTAGATCTATTCCTCTCAAACATCTCTGGCCTCATACTCATACTTCTCTGGCCTCCAGGATCTACCATGCCAAGAGAGAGAGGGAAACCTAGGCAGGGACCCTCCTAGTACTATTATGATGGAAGGTAGAGACGCATGTGCAATTTGGAGAGGGATTTATTTATATCCCGAACACAACTAATCATGAAGCCGACCACACCTCCAATGGCCTTCTTGGAGGAGGAAATCCTGAAGGAACCCATTCAGGTTCCACCATAGTCCCTCCTCTACACGGTCATAGATGCACAAGACAGCCCCAACACTAGCATTCTAGCTACAGACTCAACAACAACCATGGAAGGTGCCACTTGAATAGTCCAGGAGGAATTCCCCATGAAGGATTGCATGGATAGGCCCCCACTACTCAACCCAGTTGTGGATTGTGACTAGAGTCCACCCAGTCTCTTTAGTCTGAAGCAACTGGAGCTCATTTTTTAGATGAGGGGATAGATGATGGAGTAGCTCCACCAGCTTACCCTCATTAGAAGTAGAATCGACATGTTGTTCAACGCCTTCTCGAACACGCTAGTCAAAAAGAGGTGCCTGAACTATGCACAACCCTTTGCACTCATACCCAGCGATGACACTCCTCATAATGGTTCTTCAGATGGTAAGTTCCACTGTTCTCAGAGCCCTCCTAATGTTTAAATTTTCTCAGTCCTATGCACCTCACTTACATGGAAATGGAGTTTTTTTCTTTTCCCTCTTCTTTGCTTCTCTATTTAGTTTTATGTTTAGTTTGAATTATTAGCTTTTGATTGTATGTCCAGATAGAACTATCAATACCACCAACTACCACTTTCTCTTGTTTCCAACTAAATGGTGGATAAAGTGGCGTTTGTTATTTTTGGCTGAAAGTATAAATAGTTGCCACCTATTTAGGTTTCCAATAGTTTGGAAGAACATGTGGCAAGCCTGACACTTATCAGTATTGTATAGTGACAATGAATTAATCAGGAAATAAAACTTTTTTATTTACAGAAAAAAATACAAATATATTTTAATAAAAGTTATATTCAATCCACTAAGACTCAAACCTCAAGGAGTTGGTTTAATTACATTCTATGTACATGCACGCTTTAGAGAGTAATGCAGCTGGTATTAGTGAAAATTGTTTGACAGAGCTAAATTTGGCTGTCTATCACTATAATTGGCAGTTTAACTCTTTTGACCGGATTATTGCCGAATTTGACAAATTAAACACCCTTTGTTTAATTAGTACCCAACGGAAATCAATTTACACATAGTGGTAAGCTCCTTATAACCACACAATATGACCATAACTCCCAACGGAAATCAATTCAACGTTGTTCTTTGTACTTACCTCAAATTTCCGTTCCCACACATTGATGGACGCGTGGACTCAACGGAAACCCCCAAAACGCATTAAAAACGGAGCTATCCACCTTTCGTTGTGACCTGGGTCATCTGCTCTTTGTTCTGGACTCCGTTCAGATCTTAATCCTCCATCTCTTGGACAGTTGACACCATCTACCATTTATCTCCTCGAGTTCCGCTCTGTTTTCTACCACGAACTCAATTACATACAGAATGAAAATGCAAATTCGTTTTCAGTATTATTTTCGATGCCAGGGGTTTTTAATATTGCCAGATCGTGTATATACATATATATTTGTATATCACAACAACTCACACGCAGATGAAGAGGATTTCTCAGTTATAAGAACGTTGCCGAATATATTGAAACTTTTATAAATGAAGTCTCTCTTTCTTTTCTCTGCAACGACCCTGTACATACTCCCTCTCATGCCCTCTCATCCCTCTTACCAATTGATTTAATTTGCTAAATACAATTCAACTCAGGTTTTTCAGATCCACAAAGTCTGGATCGAATCCACCCAGATCCTACAATCTCTGATGGTAATCCTAACTTCTCCTACAGCTATTACATTGTTAGGATTCGAGATCCTTGACC
>ML777065.1:458333-472903 GCA_009831015.1 Picea engelmannii | reverse complement strand
TATATATATATATATATATATATAAGTGGATCTAATGGTTAAGAACATGTTTTTCCTCCTTTAAGGTTAGAGGTTCAAATCCAAAGAAGGGTAGGGTATGTATACCTTTGTAGACTTTAGCATTTAAATCGTTGCACAGATGGGCCCCTTGTCCCACAAATAAGGGGGTCTCATACACCAATTTGGTGTCTGAGGTTGGGATTGTTTTTCAACCTAGTCATTGTAGACTAGGGTTTACAAAGGTGCTCGGCCCCCCTTTCTCGAAGTCATGTTGGAGGACCTTATAGACTAATATGATGACCCCCTCACCGAAGAACTCATATGGGTTTCATAGATCACCCTTTCACGGGAACCTACTCCATCCACTCCCTCTATCTCTCTCTCTCCTTATCCATCCCATCAAATCTTCATCGCCATCCTAGTTCCCTTGCAACTTATTTTTCCCTGATCCCATCAAGAAATATCATTGGAGATGTGCCCAATTGATGCAACAACACCTCATTCCCACATCTATTCCACCCACTTCTTGAATGTACTCTCTCCTTATTCTTTCTCCCTACATGCTTCCCACCATTACGACTTCATCCCTCACTGTACCCACAATGGTACCTCAAAGCTTAGAGAAGAAGCTCCCTTGCCTTAGCCACATATGGGTTTTATCAGTCATTTCTTGGATGAAACCATTATGTGTGGAAGTGTGAATACAATGCGTGCTGCCTATGCTACCTCATGGGTCAGAACAGACTCACAAAAATCACTAACCATGGAATTTTCTCACTCTAGTTAGAAATGTGTAAAGAGGAAAGTTGAGGAAGTAAATCTAGTTTTGGGGGAAGACACGCAACTCACTGAAATCACCCATATGGAAGAGGAAGTGATATTTGTAATATTCATTGGAAGGTGGATGACTAAAGAGGTTCTTAAATGCTGGATATAGGACTGGTTCATGTCAATCCTCGGCTATGAACAAAAATTCCTAACCCTAGCTAAATGTTGGATGGTTTGGATCACACATTATGTGCAAGATGCCAACAAAATTCTTCACTCCAACTAGAGTTGGGGGTCACAACCCCTATTTATAAATAAGTGGTATATAAATTTTGATGCAAACTCCAATTGTCTCGAAGTAACCCCTATCTGGGATCGCCTTCTAGGCTTCCCCCTTCACATCTAGTCAGAAGAGATTTTTAGGGAAATCAGAAACACATTGGTATTTTTTTATGAGTATGATCATTCCTATACCACCATAGGCTACATGGGAATGGTGAGAAAAATGGTCAGTTTAAATCTCACAAGCGATCTCCTTGATACCATCACTGTCTAGCTTGGACAATACTCGCTACATAAAAAACTAGACTACAAAGGAATTCCCTTCCGATGTGGGAATTGTCACTCTTATAGGAACCTCTTCAAATACTTGTTGATAAAAAATGCAGTCACCTATATTTTCCAACTCATGGTATAATAAAACAATTGACATAAGAAGAAGAATATTTTTGAACGATTATAAGTTCATCATGTATCCTTCAGTCTCAGTTTTGTCATGCATTTTGCGAAATCAAAATCCGAGTTTGTATTCCCAAGATATTCATAATTTTGTCAAGAAGTCCGAGAGAGAGATTGCAAAGAGAATTTTGAAAAATGACAAGAATTTTTCTAAGTATGTTGCACCTTTCCTCTCCATTTTAGAAATTTTGACTAAGTACTCTCCTCACTTAGTCATTTCTCTCACCTTCCATCTCCATCCATCTCCACACTTAACCATTTTCCTCTCTTGCCCCTTCACCTCTCTTCATACTCTCATCCCATACTTAGTCATTTTTCTATTTTCTCATTACTCTCATGTTCCCTTCACTTCTCATACTTAGCCATTTTTCTTCCTTCCATTCCTTACACTCTTCTTTCTTACTCTCATTTCCAAACTTAACCATTTTTCCCTCGTCCACTCTCATTCCATACTTCGTCATTTTTCCCTCTTCCACTCTACTCTACTCTCCTTCCTTACTACTCTTATTACTCTACTCTCTATCCTTAACCATTTTTAACATTACTCTCATGTTCCCTTAGTCATTTATCTTATACTTAATCTCATATTCCTTTCACTTCTCTTCTCATACTTAACCATTTTTCTCTCTTCTCTCTTCCTTACTCTCCTCTTGATACTTAACCATTTTTCTTTCTTTCTTACACTCTACTCTATATATCCCATATTCAATACTTATCCATTTCCACATTCACATTCATATTCTAATTTTATTTTATTTTATTTTATTTTTCTTTATTCCTTATTTCACGTTTGGCGGTCAAAATATTATCAAGAAATGTATTTTTATAAGGTACTAATAGATAAGCTAACACACGACTTCCATAAGATTCTTTACTTCACATGAACATTAAGGAAGGAATTTGCATTATAAACATCAATTTTTCAACTACCACAATGCATGTCGGATATATATTTTCAGAACAAGTAGATTTTTTAATGGAGAATGACAAATTTAATCAAGGGCTAAGAATGGCCTACAAAATTAATGGACTATGGTTGAGTCTTTGACTTCCCGAGCTTGTATATTGAGCTCCTAAACTCCATTTTCAGAAAAATATACCTCTTTGGAAAGATAATTCAACAAGGAAGATGATTGAGAAGGTTTCAATGGGTGAAATTGGCCATAATCATCTCATAAATTGAAAGAGAATTCGACAATATTTTTATGGTGTGTTGATAAATCTGCTTGGTACCTCGACTTCAAGAGCTCATATGTTGAGATCAGGAAATTGAAATATCACTGAGAATTGGAAATATGAGATGATGATTTTTACATAAAAATTGGTTTCCATGGTAGAGAAATTCATTATCATTCCTAGAAAATTAAAATACAGTCCTATCTTTTAAAAGACAGTAAATTAGTTTTTTTGAAAAATAAAAGTTTATTTTAATATATATATATATATATATATATATATATATATATATATATATATTGAATATGAAAAAGGCCCACTTCAAGGCACGAATGTAAATGATACAAAGTCACTAATGATTATTTAATGAGGCATTGATTAAAGTGAATCTTTCAAGAAGAAAAATGTATGGGAAATTCAAGAAGCGGAAAATATAACTATCTCAATAAGTTAGAGGAAAATATTTTAAAAAACAAGAAGGTACTTCATCAAAGGGTTAGAGAAGTTTTCATTATTAGAGAAGAAGATCATAATATAAAGGGTTCCATCCATAAATATGTAGCCAAGATTTTTCTTAGAAAATAAATATCTATGTCTTCTCCATTCTTCTTTTTCTTCTACACGATTTTTCTCAAGGCTTTATGCTTCTATTTTTGAATTGAGCACAAAGTTGAGATTCTTGACTGTTTATGTTGTATTCTTCCAAGAATTGTTTATATAAGATCATGGATTATTTACAAACATATATATGAGCCAAATGTAATCCAAAATTGTCTATTGGATTCATGGGAATTTAGTCCTTGTTCTTCACAAGCTTTATTTCTGAAGATGTGGTCAATTGGTTTGTTGAGATGTTTTCTATTGTTGAAGATATTTTATGAACGAAACCCCATAAAGAACTACTTAGGGGTTTTAATTTAATGGTTTCTCAGATCTTGGGATTTTTTAACATGATATTCTTGAAGTATTCCTATAAAATTAATTCAAGTTATAAATGAAGAACTCTTTTAAAGTTCTTTGAAATGATAAAAAATACTTCATCTTTTTTCTTGTAAAAAGATATGGATGTATCCTCTACTTGTATGTGATTTTGAGGGTTGTATAAATGGTGATAAGTATATATATTTTCTGATACTGAGCCTCCCTTCAATATTTTTATTGTAAAGAAGTTGTTTGTTGCATATAAAGATCACATCGGGTTATCAAGAACCTTTTTATAAAATTAAGAAATAAATATTTTGGGGTTTGTTATCTATCATTCTCCTCAACCTAAGGTTATCAATATTATATTTCAAATTATACAGAGGAGCACCACCTATATACAAACGAAGGGGTATTTTTATCATCATGAGGTTTTTGTTTCGATCTTAACATATCTACACATCAACAAGACTGCACGAGGAGAACACGACATAAAATATGGGTTGAAAAAAAAAAATAAACTCCACTCAAACAATCCCTAGTAAGAAATATCATTCACACAACATGTGGACCTCCTCAACCGAGAAGGATGCAAAAACATCTTGAAAGGACACAACAAGTTCTATCCAAGAGGTTCAAATATAACCTTCCTCGAACCAACAAGAGGGAATTTCGTGGGATAAGTCAAACGCCTCCAATTTCTCAGCTGAAATACAGTCTTTTGTTCACTTAAACAAGTTCTCTTCCAGCTCAGGTTGGTCCCCTAATTTCTCCATCCATCCCAGGACTCCCTTCATGACTCTTTAGACACCTCATCCCTTTGTCCATGTCCCTTGTCTCTTTCCTCCTTCCCTCAAACACCCCCTCCCACAACCCCCCCATCCCCTTTCCCTTCCCCCTTCATCCCTCTCACAACCTATAAATCCCCCTTCGTCCCTCCCTCCCACCCCCCCATTCATCTCCCTCCCGATTTGAAATAAAATCTCTAGTCCAAATCCAAAGCTCTCCCTCTTGAGAACCTAGGAGTAAAAGGAGGCCTCGAACTCCATTTGGATCGTAACCCAAAAAATCATTTTAAAGGTAGGAAATTGTATCTCTCTATTGCATAGATCCAGGAAAATTCATAAGTAGTATTAGCAAAAAATAAATATCTTATTGGGTTCCTTAGAGAAAATTCCCCCTCAACACCTTCCTATGATCATTCTTTCACTAAATTGCACAGGGTTGGTCAGTCCCCACAAAAAAATGGCCATAAAAAGGTTGATGGAGATTCATGAAGACTCCATCATCCTCCTTTAGGATACAATGATGGTCTAAGATCACTCTAGAACTACTCTTTCTCATCTCTTCCTAGGGTGGAATTTCCTCTCTATCAATGCATCTAGGTGCTCGAGAGGCCTTTCAATTGGGTGGAGATGCTAAAATTTTATTTTTCAAAATTCTTGGGTTGTTAATTTGTGTTTGAAGATTGAATTCCAGTCCTCTGAATTTCATTTGTAATTCACTTGCATAAGTATTTATGTACCTAACAACGACGATGGAAATTTTTCTTTGGAACACACTCTTAAGAATGTTTTTTTCAAAGAAGAATACCTCATCATTGGAAGAGACTTGAATATCACCTTGGGGGCCAATGAGATATGGGGTTCCTCTTCCCAATATTATCCCCTCTATGAATTCATCATCTACACTCAATATGATGTGGGTCTTATCGACATTCAACCTCCTAAAGTAGTCATGACATGGAGAAACATAAGATTTGGAGAGGATATAATTACAAAACTCCTAGACCATTTTCTTATTTCTGAAGCTCTTCTAGAATCATTTCTTGTATGTTGTCAATGAGAAGCCACAGGGGGGACTTATACCACATCTGAGTTATGTACGATATAAAGGCCCTTCCATAAAAGCCTCCAAATCCCTTAAAACTAAACTCAGCATGTGTGGAAGATTCCTCTTTCAAGGAGGTTATAAAATCATGCCGGACTCCATTGAGGTCATATTTTCTAGACTCCCCCCATTGAAATTCCTTGAGAATGAAAAAAAAAAAAAGTGGTATATGATTAGGGGTCAGAAAAGAGAAAAAAGGACTCTGGATCCCTACAAGAAATCGAAATAAACTCCATAATTGGTATGAGGAGGATGTTGATATTATGGTAGCTTTGGGAGGTATGAACCTCTATTGTAACCTATGATGAGATTAGAATGTTCTGGAAGGAAGCAAAGAATTGAAGAAAACCCTAGACAAGATGTCAACTGTAGAAATATAATTAATATGAATTAATTAATACCCAGAAGGAGAAGTCGTCCCCATTAAGTCTACCATAATCACTATAAATACAGGGCACCAGTCTCTCATTTGACACACTTCTCAGCAGTTGCAGAGAGTCAGTTCTGCGCAGTGCAGTTGCAGTCTTATGCGTAAATCCTGGGGAAGGTACTGTGCCAGATTTTGGGTGGGACTATTTGATTAGCTTGGTTACTTATTGCTTGGTGCATTAGCCTCTCTTGGCTATTGGATTGCTACCAGGATTCTCTTCTTTGTCAAGGTCAAGGTGTTCGGAGGGTGGATTCGGCTTATGGTTGGGTGACAAGGGTATTGTCAATGGTAAAATGAGCACAATCTTTCATATTCTAACAGGTTATGGACCCACACCTCCTTCATTCATTCTAAACATTGGAAGGAATCATAGCCTCTAGGATATTGAGCTTGCTAAGGAACTGTCATTAGGGTTACTAGCAGGAGCAACTTCCAAAGATACTGCCGCTAGGGTTACTAGCAAAAGAAGTTGTAGAAACCCTAGTCTCAGATCTGACACCTTGTGATGGAACATCTCACTCAAAAAGAAGATATTCAGATGCAACCTAACTCAACGCACCTTTTGGCTCTCTTAGAAGACAGAAACAATGAAGTTGAAGTTTTGGATCAAGGCATGACCAGTTATTAGTCAACTGAAGACATGAGTGAAATAATCAGTCTTCTACACTACTCAACACTCACTAGAACGATTGAATATGACATGAGGATAATCGATAGTGGAGCTTCTAGGAACATGATGGGATATCAAGCCAGAATCTCAAATCTAAATGATAAAAAGACCTCATACAAGGTAGAGCTTGGAGACAAAACCACTTACCCAGTGGAAGGATTTGGACAAGCCTCCATCAAAATGAAAACAAGTAACTATGTTCACTTAAGCAATGTTTTATATGTACCTAGTTTAGAAAAGAATCTTGTATCGATATATTTCCTAGAAGACAAGGGAAACATAATAGCTTTCATGAATGGAAAGGTGTTATCATGGCATAAAGACTCCAACATAGAGAATGCTAGGGTTATTGGAAGTCATGAAGGAAATCTATATAGACTACTAGAACAAAATGAAGAAGCTCTTATACACAACGAAGTCAACCCCAATGAGCTTTAGCACATAAGGTATGCTCACATTAACTATCAATCATTACCCTTTCTCAAAAGGATGGTTGAAGGAATACCAAAGTTGCAGTCTACACATGAAGGAATCTACAAAGGATGTGCTCTTGGGAACAATATCAAGAAACCATTCCCAAGCAACAATAATAGATCTAAGGAGATTATAGATATGATATGCTCATATGTTTGTAGTCCAATGCCGATAAAATCTCTAGGAGTATCTTCTTACTACGTAATCTTCATAGATGACTATTCAAGAAATACTTGGTTATATCTACTCAAGACAAAAGATGAAGTATTCAACAAGTTTCAAGAGTTCAAAGCAGAAATAGAAAATATCACGAATAAGAAGATCAAGACGCTAAGAACCAATAATGGTGGAGAATACAAATCAAAGGAATTCGTTGCATTCTGCAAATCAGAAGGGATTAGGAGGGAGATGATTGTTCCTCATAATCCTCAAAAAAATGGTGTAGCAGAAAGAAAGAACAAATACATTGAAGAAACCATAAAATCCTTACTAAATGATCAAGGTCTATCAATGTTCTTATGGGGAGAAGCAACAATGACAACAATATATGTGCAGAATAGAAGTTCGCATCGTATATTGAAGGACATGACACCAAAAGAAGATTTCTCAGGTAAGAAACCTAATGTGGAAAATTTAAGAATATTTGGATTTCTTGTCTACTCTCACGTTCCCAAGGACAAGAGGAATAAACTAGAACCTTCAGGAAAGAAAGGGATATTCGTGGGATACAATGATTCATCCAAATCTTATAGAATATATATTCTAGAACAACACAAGATCGAATTCAGCAGAGACGTAAAATTCAATGAGAAGATGGCCTTCAAGAAATCCATAGAAGAAACTGTAGAAGAAGAAGAGATTGAAGAACTTAATAAAGAAAGCACGGAAAATGAAAATGATGAAAAAGAACTAC
Source organism: Picea engelmannii (assembly GCA_009831015.1). Lineage (NCBI taxonomy): Eukaryota > Viridiplantae > Streptophyta > Pinopsida > Pinales > Pinaceae > Picea > Picea engelmannii. The sequence goes on along the minus strand of ML777065.1, from coordinate 464,923 downwards.
ATGATCATCCTATGGATCCATGTGAAAACATTGATTTAGATATCGTACCTAAGACCAAGAAAATACTAGCTTGGCTAGAAGCTACCTTACAAGATGCAAAAAGACTCAAGGTTCCATAAGGAACATTCAGAAAGAGTAAAAGACCTAAAAGATTCTCAAGTTATGCAACATACATGACGAAGCTTCTAAATGAAGAACCTACCACATTTGAAGAAGCGGTTCAAAAGGGACAATGGAAAGAAGCTATGATGGAAGAGCATCAATCCATTATGAAAAATGAGGTATGGCAAATCGTACCAAGACCTAAATAAAAATCGGTGGTAACCTCAAAATGGGTGTACAAGATCAAACATGTAGCAGATGGAAGCATGGATAAATACAAGGCAAGATTCGTAGCTAGAGGGTTCTCCCAGAAGGAGGGAGAAGATTATGATGAAACATTTGATCTGGTGGCTAGATATACTTCCATCAGAGCTATCATATCTCTTGTCGCTTCCATGGGATGGAACTTACATCAGATGGATGTAAAGACAACTTTCCTCAATGAAGATATTGAAGAAGAAGTATATATTGAACAACCTCAAGGGTTTGAGGTACATTCCAGAGACACTCACGTTTGCAGATTAAAGAAAGTTCAATATGGACTCAAGAAAGCTCCAAGGGCTTGGAATGCTAGAATGGACAACTATCTAACCAGACTTTGTTTCTCCAAGAGTCATGCAGATCCAAACCTTTATTATAAAGTCGTAGACAATGCACTTGTAATTCTACTACTATATGTTGATGATCTATTCATAACAGGTGAAGAGTCTCTCATCATCCAGTGTAAGAAGGAACTAGATTCTAAATTTGATATGAAATATCTAGGTCTCATGCATTATTACTTGGGACTAGATGTATGGCAGAAGTGTGGTGAAGTATTCCTTGGACAAGGAAAGTACGCAATAAATATCCTTCAAAAGTTTGGAATGATGGATTGTAATTCCATGGACACTCCTATAAAAGCGGATATAAGAAAAGTAAAAGATCCAGATTCGGATCCAGTAGATCCATCTCTATATCAAAAACTAATTGGGTCATTGATGTATTTGGTAAATACTCAACCGGACATTTTATTTTCCGTGAATACACTAAGCCAGTTCTAGGTGGAACCAAAACATGAACATTGGATAGCTGCAAAGCATGTATTAAGATATATTCGTGGAACAATAAACTATGACTTCAGATATACTGCATCTAGAAATATACAGCTTCATGGATTCACAGACTCAGATTGGGCAGGAAGTGCATAAGGTAGAAAGAGCACTTCAGGCATGTGTTTCAGCTTGGGCTCCGCTATGATATTTTGGGGTAGCAGGAAACAGAACTATGTTGCACTTGGCACAACAGAAGCAAATTATATGACAACATGTGAAGCATGCACAAAAGCAATATGGTTAAGGAAGTTAATCTTCGATTTATTTGATCAGATTCCAGAATCGACCATAATATATTGTGATAATCAGAGTTGTATAAGATTATTAGAACATCCCATGTTTCATGAAAGGTCGAAACACATTGAGATCAAATACTACTTTATTCGAGATAAAGTTCAGGAAGGAGAGGTAAATCTCGAGTATATCCCCATTGACGAGAAGACAACAGATATCCTGACAAAACCTCTATTCAGAATAAAGTTTTCATATTTTCGAGAGAATATGGGGATCATGGAAATAACTCCCTTAGTTGAAAGGGAAGAAATGACTCTCTAGGTTGGGAGGGAGCACTGAAAATATTATTGAAAACATTTATTTTATGATTGAAAAATAGTCCATCTCAGACAGATTCTTTCCCGTTCTGAAAGTGGATTGAGATTTCTGATGGACAACGATTTTCCATTGTGGTTAACATGGGAAATGGTCCAGATTTCTGATGTATCATAGACAGTGAATTCCCATTGTGGTTAACATGGGGAGTGGTGTAGGGAAGTCTCTCTTCTTGAGGGTTACTCAAGAAGACTGGCCCACCTCACCGGACAACAATTTCTCATTGTGGTTAAGATGAGGAATCGTATGTTTTGGAGGTTGATATAGGATAGTCTTTTCCTCTTCTGGTTAACAAAGGAAATGGTTCAGATAGTCATTCCTTAGGGTTTATGCATTCTCTCTAGGGTGCACTTTGATTAGTGTATGAAGAATGGACAAGGGTGGGGAATGGTCTAGGCTCAACAATTAGGGACAGACATTCCTTGGGGTTTATACATTCTCTCCAGGGTGCACTTTGATTACTGTAGGAAGAATGGCCCAAGGTGGGGAATTTTCTAGGCTCAGCAATTAGGGACCGACATTCCTTAGGGTTTATACATTCTCTCTAGGGTGCACTTTGATTAGTGTAGGAGGAATGGCCTAGGGTGAGGAATGGTCTAGGCTTAGAAATCAGAAACAGTCATTCTTCCTTGTTTGAGAAGAATAGGGAAGATAGCCCATTGTTGATGTTCTGTACTGAGGGCAAATATTCTTTCAGATCTCACAGATGTGAGTGAAAGATTGGCCTAGATGGTTCAGTTTATTTTAACAATATTTTCTGTGCAGGTTGTCATTAGATGATTGTTATGGAGACTGCTTGTCTTCAGACAGTAGAGATATACTATTGTGGTGGATATGTTCCACTATCTGTGACTATGTTTCACGGTTTGAGTAGTTGTGCACTACCGTGGATAGACACAAATGTGTTCTATCAATTGATATTGTACCAGTTGTCATAGGAGATTGTCTAGTTGGATAATAATGACGGTGCTCATGATACTACCAGTTGAATGGACTGTTTGTGCTCAATACCATACCTCCCTAGCTAGGAGGGAGTGTTGATATTATGGTATCTTCGGGAGATATGAACCTCTATTGTGACCTATGACAATATTAGAATATTTCGAAAGGAAGCAAAGAAATGAAGGAAAGCCTAGACAATATATCGGCTATAGAAATATAATTAATATAAATTAATTAGTACCCAGAAGGATATGTTGGCCCCAATAAGTCTGACATAATCACTATAAATAAAGGGCACCAATGATCCAGATTATTTTCGGCATGAAATGAGAGCGGAGATATAATAAATAAATGCATAGAGATATTGTAGATATTCAATAATATAACATAAATGTATCATAGATGCAACCATACACACAGATATACAGCAATACAAGATTTCTATTAATCAAAGAAATGTACAGAGACTGTAAAAATACAGAGTGAAAGACTCGCTAGAATGGTGGCAGCTTATCTCTGAGAAGAGATGTAACGGCTACTCGCATTAGCAAGAAGATGATTACAATGAGGCTCTGAAGGCCTTTTTACAATAAACAGGAATGCCAAATGTCCTATACATCCAAAAACCTAACCATAGGAGATGAAGCGCCAAAAGTCATGTGGGCCCCATTTGGGTAAGTGAGTACATCAACTTCCTAGGGTCGTAACTTTTGCATACGATCTCCGTTTTAGGCATGTGATAGCTCGTTGGAAAGATATATCCGAGGCTTACAATGCTCAATACAAAATAGCATCATATATGCTAGTTTGCGAGAGAAACATACCCAAAAAAACATCATTTAGGGCCTCAAAATGGCCTCGGAAGTTCAGGACCCGAAAAAACTGCTAAAAATAGTAAATTGCCAAAATTGCCAGAAAACTGTTTTGAGCCATTTGGAAAAGGTGGGTGGCCACCGATATCCACCTGGATCAACCAATCTCTCATTTGACACACTTCTCAGCAGTTGCAGAGAGCCAGTTTTGTGCAGTGCAGTTGCAGTCTTGTGCACAAATCCTGGGGAAGGTACTGCGCCAGCTTTTGGGTGGGACTATCTAGTCAGTTTGGTTACTTCTTGCTTGGTGCATTAGCCTCTCTTGGCTATTGGATTTCTACCAGGTTCTCTTCTCTATCAAGGTCAAGGTTCTTGGAGGGTGGCTTCTGCCTATGGTTGGGTGACAAGGGTATTGTCAATGGTAAAATGAGCACAATCTTTCGTATTCTAATAGAGGAAAGCCAGAACCCCCTCTCCAAAGACAAAAAAACTTATCTAAAGGAATTGTAATGGGATAAAAGAAGTCATATACTCCTCAAAGAAAAGGAATGGAGAATTAAAAGAAGGGCACTTTGGCTACAAACTAGAGACGAAAAACCAAATTCTTCCACAAATTTGGAAATGATCGAAAAATAATTAACACAATCTGGGAAATTGATTACGAAAACAAGACAAAAGCCACTATTTTAAGTATATAACACAACCCTGCATCAATCACTTTCAATCTCTTTTTAAAGAATACTCCAGAACTTCTATTGATTAGATTATAAGAATATCCTACCTCTTCCCTAGATTTATAGACTAGGATGGAAACCACCATCTCATGTTAGAAATATCCAAGGAAGAACTATTGGTCACCCTTCACAGTTTTCAAAAAGACAAAATCTTTGCGCTCGATGGTATTCTAGTGGAATTATACTCAAACTTCTTTGAATTTATGGGGGAGTATTTGCTTAGAGTGGTCGAATATGCATGAACCACTATTCAAATTATTATAGCATTTTCAACTCCACTTTCATCGCCCTCATCCCAGAAAGTGACAATTCGAGGTCTTTTGAACATTTTCGCCCCATCTCCCTCTACAACAATATTTTCAAAATCATTTGAAATCTAATTTCAAGAAGACTCATCAAATTTCTCTCGAACCACATATCTCTAGAGAAATTTGGATTTTTCAAAGGAAGGCAAATTCATGAGTCAATTAGACTAGCATAAGAAGGATTGCACTCTATAAACACCATGAAATATAAATAAGTCTCACTCAAAGTTGATCTATCAAAATCCTTTGACGGAGTCAATTGGTTGTAACTGAGGCTTCTTCTCATTCACTTGGGGTTCTTCTCTCCTTCATCATCTAGATCCTAAAATGTATTAGCTCCATGTCTTTTTCAGTTCTCATAAATGGCTCTGGCTTTGCTTTCTTCAAACTTGAGAGGGGACTTCAACAAGGGTGCCTACTCTCCCTTCTCCTCTTACTTTTAGTGGTATAAGGACTAAGTATGAATTTTAGTGGAAAAAGGAATAAGTAGACCTTTTAGTGTCAAAAGGACTAAGCATGCTAATTCACAAGGCCATCGAAGAAGGAAATCTTAAAGGAATAAAAGTAAGTCCATCTCTCACCCTCTCCCATCTTCTATTTGTAAATGATATATTCATTTTTTGTTAAGGAATACCTACCTACATTGTAAATCTAAAGTCCCTAGTAGCATCCTTCTTCTTATAAATAAGCATGCAAATAAATCAAAATAAAACACCCATTTTATTTTGGGGACTCTCTTTAACCGAACATCAACACTTCTCTCAGACCCTTGACTTCAAAATTCTTGAACAATAGGAGGGTTTTAAATAGATGGATTTCAATTTGAATCCTAATGGCTATGGGAACAAATATTGGAAATGGCTCTTCGAAAATCTAAAAAAGAGACTTAGTGCAATTACTATCTATCTAGACCAGGTCGATTGACCTTGATAAAATTGATTCTTGAAGCCATTCCAATCTACTAGATCTCTCTCACCTAGGTTCCAAAAGGCATACTAAACAAGATTTGATAGCTCTCATGTCACTTCCTCTGGTCTGGACCAAAAGAGAACAACTCCTTGGTTCTAGCACCCTAGAATAAATTGATGCTACCAAAATTTTTGAGTGGCTAGGGAATAAAAAACTTAAACTAGTTTGCAACATCCCTTGCAGTAAAAAATGTGTGGAACCTCATCCAGGGCTCGAGGCTTTGGAGAAGAATTTTGTCAGCAAAATAGTTCCCCAGGGAGTCCATTATAAAATATATCAAGAAGACAAACAAAGCAACTCAAAATGGGTCCACAACCTGGAAATCCTTGTTGAATGTGTTCCCCATCATAGGGAATTGGCTCATCTCATGTGGGAATTGGATCCAATGTGCTCATTGGAAGGTACTTTTGTATAGGATGCTCAAATTGCCATTATCTTCTAAAAGACATCACAGTTCTTTTAAACAATCAATGTTTTTATTTTCTAAATAAAATTTAGCAGGGGGAATGGTTAAATTCTCATGAGGTTGGTCTTTGTCCAAAACAAACCCAAACATGGAACAACTACGTCACCACTTTACACACCTCTTCATTTAGACTCTCTCATCAAAATGATGAACTTATCTGGTCCCCCAACCCAAATAGAAAATACAACCCCAAGATTGGTTATTTGACTCTATTGCAAAATCCAGAGCCCCCCCACCCCCCTCGCTCCTTGGTGAGGAAATTCTTTTTTGAAAGTCAAAATTCCAAAAAAAATAAAAATAAAAATTCCATGTGGCTCCTTCTTCACAACAAAGTTCCCACTTAGGAATGGCTCCAAAAAAAAACTTTGATGGACCAAACAGATGCAACCTTTGAAAATTGGACTAAGAGACCAATCATCTCCTAATTTTTGGATGCCCCTTCACAAAAGAAGTCTGGGTTGAAATCATAACAATCCATGTTAATATGAGTATATGGGACGGTGATTATTCTAAGGCCGCACTAAAAATCTGGTTTAATAATTCATCCACAAATTCTA